>CAJNDV010009347.1:30844-46760 GCA_905221635.1 Symbiodinium sp. CCMP2456
AGCAGTGGTAGCAGTAGCAGTAGTAACCATAGCAGCAGCAATCGTCGTAATTGCAACGATCAACCCTGTATCGTTCTTTGAGAGAGTCGAACGACCGGAAACAGATGAGAAAACCAGACCAAAGCCTCGAGAGTTCAAGCGCATAAGCGCTTTGTAGTAGCCCGCCCAAGCAACAAGCACACAATCCCAAACTAGGGACCATTCAGTAACATTGGTCCCTACAACCTCATTAGACCTGACTTCCCGATGAAGCCTAGAAGGACTGATGGTAAGCAACGGCTTGGCTTGGATAGGATGCGGGCACAAAAGTCATCGGCCCTAAATTCTAGAGCCTAAGACTGACTCCCAAACAACAAAAACAACAGCCAGCATCACCAAAATGTGCCTTCGGCTGGGAGGAAGAGCTCTATAGCGATTGCTATAAAGGGTACCATTAAGACTCCTAATCCTAAACCCAAACCCCATGAAACCTAAACCCTAGTGAAAGGCTCCTATATTTTAAGGCTCCAAGAATGCCTTGCCTTGGCTGCAGCCAGCTGCTGCTTCAGCTCGCTGATCCTAGGAGTTTGAGGCTTCGGGCTTTTTAGGGTTTAGGGTTTAGTGTTTAGGCACTCCGCCAACGGGACCTTAGGCCACAAAGCAGGAGTTTGGTCTTCAAGATCGGAGGGTTTTCGGGCTTGGGATTCCGGGACTGAGAAATGCAAGATGCAAGGCTGCTTAAGGATTTCAGGTTTAGGGATGTGGGGTCGGGGACTTGTGGATGTCGGGAGGACGTTGAATCGTGAATGTGCCGGTCAAGGGCGAGGGGCGCAAGAGGGAGATATGTGTCCAGCGTCTTGGGGTGGATGGGATGGTGGGTTCGGGGATTCAAGCCCTCGTTATTTGGAGTGTGAATTTCTAAAGCCACGAAGACACGATGACCGTCCCAAAACAAGAACCCGCATGGGGCACACCCATGCCCTGCCAACATGCAGCAACGATTTACAAACAAACCCGCATAATCTAGGGGTCTTCAATATTTAGAATCGGGTTTTGGGGCCCCTTATACTGTAGTTATAATAAGGAGCCCCACAATAGTGTTGGTAATTATTTAGGCCCTTACATTAACCTCGAGATCGGCTTTAGGTTCAACGTAGAGGGGGCCAAACAATTCGAACAGGGTTTTGGAAACCCTTACAGTATACCATACTTGCACATAAGGACTGACTATGACGGGATGCTGGATGCTATTTCTCCCCATATTCGGGGTTGAGGTTTTAGAGTTTGAGGGTTTGGGGTTTCGGGATCTCTGCTGCAGCCGTGAAGCTCCGCTTTCTGTGCTTCAATGACTTCGTCCTTTTCCTCAGCCCCAAGACCCTATGGGCAGTTCTCTAAAGTAGGGTCCCTTTTTGGGCCCCCACTATAGTACCGGCACCCTGTTAAAAGGACCCTAAAAGGGACCCTAGTTTGGAGAACCACGGGAGTACGTGGGGCATTGTGAAGTATCGGGCGTAGGCCTTCGGCTCCCGGGAGGGATGCCTCTTGTTGTTTAGTGAGGTGGGGGCGCTGGGACCATTAAAAGTGACAGCAACAACAATACTGTGACAATACTGGTTCCCTTTTGGTGCTTTATTAAACATGATTAGATTTAATCCTAATTGGGTTTTATCAAAACAAAAAGTCTACAATTGTACCCAACAAGGACTCAGAAGACTAATAACCAATGTTCATGGCGGTCAAACGGACCCCAGCAGCTTCGCCGGCTCAGCGGGCAGCTTTGTCTTCACAAGGCAACAAGAAAACCCGATAAACTCCGCCTTAAAGCGCAAGCTGAGGAAGAAGTGCATGGCTTTCGGCACACCTTCCACTCGAATCTTTAGCTTAAAGTCTGAAGGAAGGACCGGAAACAATTAACCATCTCAATAAAACATCGAACTACATCACGACAGTTCACTTCTACATGGGTTATGAAAGCGTACTCGCCTGCAGCTCGTATTGCCACAAGGCTGAAGCTCGATGGCCTGGAACCAAAACCTTAGATTCGGAACCTGCACCCGGAATCCTTGCATTAAAGCGCAGCAAACTCGAAGCGCGTTAAGCTAAACCTGGAATGCGAAGAAACGAACCCTACCCTACCCCCAAATTCTCAACCCAACAGGCACTTTTGAGCCTTTGGTAGCATGGAAAACGTTGCAGCTACACAGCAACAACGGCTTCAGCATTGCAGGCTTGTGGATCATCACAGCCGTCCTCGGCAAAAACAACTTGCCCATTGAAGTCAAAACAGCAGACTTGGATTGTGGTCGACCCCACGTCGTGCAGATGTTCCACCATATCATCGACAGGGTAGCTGCTGTTCGCCCGCAGCAGGGTCATGTGGAAGAGGCTCTTTCGGGGGTGATTCACCTTGACCCCAGCATCCGAAAATGCTTTGTTCACCATACCTGAACTCTTCTTGGAAGCCCGTTTTGGAAACACATTCCTGTTTCTCCATAAGAATAGACTATGCTGAAAGGACAAACAGTGTTCAAGAATAGCTCAGGTACCCACGAAGTTGAACAACTTCACCTGGCTTGCACTGTCCGGCAGGATGTGCAAGTAGATCAGATCACCCAGTCTTCTCTGGTGCATGTCCAGGTTGCAACCGAAGCCTGGATATGCGGTGAGGGTGCTAAATCTTCCATTGTAGTTCGTATAAGGCTAATCTACAACACCCTACTCTTGTTATCAAGGCCCGGTAAGCCCTACACCCTAAACCCTCAAAGCTCCAAGAAGCATGAATCATACCCTTGTGGTCGTGATGTTGGATTTAGATGTGGTGTCAAATGTAAAATTGCCCCAACTCCCTATTCTAAGCTCTAAACCCCTAAACCCTACGCCCTAAACCGTAAGCCCCATATCCTCAAGGCCAAAGCAGCCTGAATAAGTAATGTAGAAGCTCCTCCAGGAGAGCCTCTCTAAGGCGCTTTGCATCCGCGTCAGCTCCGCGGAAGCGTGGCAGCAGGCGTAGATGAGGGAGGTGTGGAGCTGGTCCAAGGGCTCTACCTGGCTTTAGGGCCTTGCTTGGAGGATCATGGGACTTAGTAAGTAAGGTTTAGGGTTTCAGGGTTTTAGGGTTTAGGGTTTTAGGGTTTAGGGTTTAGGGTTTAGGGTTTAGGGTTTGCTTGGAGGATCATGGGACTTAGTAAGTAAGGCTATAAGTACCCTAATTGGGGTTATAGTTATAGTTACCTTACTTATAACCCTAGTTACTAAATCCCATGATCCTCCAAGTGAGGTTTAGGGCCTTTAAGGTCTAGGGCCTCCGGGCCTTTAGGGTTTAGGGTAGGGTTTGGCATGTTTTAAGGGCTTCGGGTTTAGAAGTCTAGGGTTTGGGGTTTAGAGCTTAGGGTTTAGGGTTTAGGCTTTGCCTTGGAGTAGCGCGTGGGCGACAGTATCGTGCGACAAGGTCGTGTCGAGTGCATCCTACTCTAGGGTGCGAGCAGTTCAAGCCTGTCTGTGGGAGGCTCTTCTTTCTTTCTCCCCCACCCCACGCCATATCAGGCCGCCGGCTAAACTCATTCTGCAACGCTTTCCTTCGACCAGGCGGGCCCCTGCGAGGCCCCCACAATCCCCTCAGACTTTCAGAAACTCATAATGGCTCTGCAAGCACCCTAAGGCCCTAAGTTAATGACCGACATACCCGAAAGATCCCGAAAGAAGCCACTATGAGTTTTGAACCTCGTATGAAACTCTTTAAAGCCTATCGAAATATAAAACCTCCTATAAATGCCGTATAAGCCCCCTTTCACTCCTTAACCAAGAGCCCAGCCTCAAGAATCCCCAGCTCCTGCGATGCCAGGACCTCCTCCACCGCCTTCGCCTGCGCCCGCACGCGCGGGACCCGCGCGAGCTCCAGGCGACCGGTCGGTGAAAATGGGGCGCCTGGCTCTTCATGAGTCAGGAGCTATATATGGCGCTTTACCATGTATCTGTTGTGTATGGGGTTCATGAGGTTTCAGCACCGCAGCAGTTTAAGCTACCACTGCAGGGTAACTAAGTGGCGAATGACATACTTTCCTTGCGGTAACCTGTGGTAGGCTCCTAAACAAAGGCCCGGTCACTTTGGGGGCAGACGGGGCAGTCGCCATCTCTCCGCTCGCAGGAGTCGAACGTCCCAGAAGCCGTGGTCCAGAGGCCCAAAATCGCCAGGGCGACCGGCGCCGATCGCGCCATGAGTTCAAGCAAGGAACCGCGTAGAGCCGTATATGGTTTCAGGGCTTTGGGGCTTCCGGGTTCGCGTAAAGCCGTATAGGGGTTTCAGGGTTTAGGGCTTTCGGGGTTCTGGGGTTTCGGGGTGTGAGGGGTTATCGGTATTTTGAGGGCTGGGGATTTCGGCTCTTCGGATTTTTTACATTTTAGGGAATCTGAACTGTGGATACAGCTCATGGGATCCTGCTTGCTGATGCGAGGGCACCGGAACGGTGACACATGCCAAGGACCGAAGGAAGCCACGAAGCACCCCCAATGTAGACCATTGTAGAACGCCACAAACCCATCTACCCCTGCCTGACACAAAAGCACGACAGCAACGAAGTTCAAAAGAAGGAAACCCGAACGTGGTGCCAGGTGGCCGCCAGCTGAAGTGCAGCTCCCGTATTGCCCACTCCGGGCATCAAGCTTCCTGGCTGTTTTGGGCTTTTAGGGCTAGGGGTTCTTCAGAGGGAGTCTGCAACACGCATGAGATCCTATAAAAGTTTCTACACTGGGCTCGGGATTGGGATTTGGGGCTCGGCTTCCTGGGTCATTGTCTTGGTCCTTCAAGTTGCTACGAAGGGTTTACGTTTAAGTTTCAGGGTTCAGGGTCGGGCTTCCGGCTTCCTGGAGCTGATCTAAATTGTTTCTTTAAGCGCTCTGGGGTTGTGAGACAGAGCGAGAGAGAGAGAGAGAGAGAGAGAGAGAGAGACAGTTAGTAAGAAAGTACGTACGTAAGTAAATAAGCAAGTACCCACATACGTTCGTAGCTCATACATGCATGCACAGTTTGCGGGTATTGTGAAATTTCTGCTCAGGGGCCTGTGTACAGCTGTAGCGTTTTCTTCATTGGAAGCTCTGTTTGCGGTAGACGCAAATTCCTAACCCAAAAACAGTGATCTAAATATGGAGCACTCAGTTCGATGTTAGCCTGTGCTTCGCTTAGGGATCACTGATAGAATCAAAGCTGCTCGTAAAACACGTAGCCACCTAAAACAAGCCCCATCGAGCGAAAAAAACAACTTACCCAAAGCATGGACCCCTGCAACCCGAAACCCTCCACCCTACATGAACTCTGTACTCTGGGGGACTCTGGGGGACTCCGAGGGCCATGATGATTTCATGAGGGCTCGGGGCATATAACCGTATACTTATATTGGAACTGTAAGACTTGCTCCGACTCCTCTGTTATGCTCCCTAAACCCGAAGCCCTAAACGCCTAAAACCCTAAACCATCCTAAACCCCCCTAAACCCTGAAACGCCACAACTCAAAACCCACCCTTAAAAACCCTGAGCCCCTAAACCACTAAACACCCGAAGGGAAGCTTTCTTTCAGAAAGAAACATGTGGACCTCCAAAGATCGACGCGTGGATGCCGCTGAAGCGACGCTGCATGGTCGAGCGTTGCCTAAGATGGGTGCCGCAATGATTGGAATAGGGTTCCGCTTAAAGGGTTCTTGTAAGGGTGTCTTCAACAGGTTTCAAAAAAAGGGTGCTACATATACTTTTCGGGTGTAAGGCAGCAGCCATAGTAAATCTAATAGGGCCCTGTAGGGTTCCTTTAAAAGGCTCTATGTAGGTTGCTATACGGGCTACTATGACCGTTTAATGTAGGGGCCATGGCAAGTAGAGTGGGGCTTTGGGAGGATATTATAGCATGGTCATACTCGGAACTGGGGATACAGTTACATAATTTCGCATACCCCTACAGTAGTCTTCGATGCAGAGAAGCTTCGGGCATGGAAACTACAGTTTCGGGTTTCGGGGTGGCAAGCGACAGACTGCAGCACTTCACCTTGGCCCTTGAGTCATGTCTTGCTTTCACCAGGCTCCTCGATCCCATCTTCAGGGCTCTGCTTCCCTGGCTTCAGCCTTTCTACGAACCTAGCCCGTAAAACTCCACCCAGGGCGCATGCAGCCCGAAACCACAACAGCAATAGCTAGACAAAGAGTGAGCCAGCCCAAGCCAAATCCTTAACCTCAATCTCCACCTTCAACCTTACACCGAGAAACTCTCAAAGTCAACCCTCCACCCTGGAAACACCACCCTACAAACTCAGCTATCCTTCAACCGTGAGCCCCAAAATAACCGCAGCACCAGTGTAGGATCTGAGAAATATGCCCGTTATGCATACTAGGGCCTGTACAGAAGGGAGGGTCCCTAGTCAGCGGTCTACAGTGTTTCTGCGCTGACATCAGGTACGCGTGCAAGCTATCATGAGGTCTTGAAGCTGGACTGCTACAGGATTTGTAGGGCCCGTGCAACATCGGCCCTAACACAAAATCCAGGCAAAGGGATTCTTGAACCCTGAAACGAGCCCCACAAAAATCCTAAAACCTTCTATAACCCTGAACAAGAAAATCTGTAGAAATCCCAAACCCTAAGCCCTAAACCCGAGTAAAGAGGATGAGACTGAGGTCTGCACTCGACCTGCCACTCATTCCGGGCCTCCGCATAGTCCACCTGCACAGGTTCTGCCCAGAGAGGCCAATACTCCCTAATTAGGGAATATTATTCAAATTTGGGGGGGGGGGGGGGGGNNGGGGGTAATATTGAGGAATATACCTGAAACCATTGGGGGGCTAAATTATGATTGGAGGCAATTTAGGATTTTCGGGTTGACGGCTTAGAGGAGGGGGGTGTGAGGTTCACGGGATCAGGCTTCAGGGTTTAGCACATTGGAACTTAAGATTATGGCGATGTGGGCGTAGTGCTGCTTGGAAATGACGTGTGCTTCGGATGACACGTATGGACACTTGACAGGCCTTGCTTGTTCAGCCATATTGCCTGTATTCACGACACACCTCAGTAAGATTTCTCATGGTGGGTGTAGAGAGAGGATGCACAGTTGATTGCGGAGGGGCTTGGAGTTGTCCGGTATGCCACCACCAAGAACACTCCCGAGACAGATAGCATAAAACAAAGACCGCCACCATCTAACGACATCATCACCACCATGATCGGCAATACCGCATCTCATCAGGCTCTTCGCGATCATCGCCATCTGTTGGTTCGCTGATATGCATAACGTCGACACCCAACAAAGAACAGCAACACTGCTCAACAGGGCAATTAGTCGACATCCGTCAATGCCAAGCCGAACCACAACAACCCGTTTGCGACCATGCCCACGAACTCTAGAACCCTCAAACCCCAACACCCTGAACCCCAAACCGTATAGAAGCCTCGTATTACCTTGCTTTGGGATTCGGTACGCCGGATAACAAATCGATGAGAACCCTACAAGAATCAGTACCCTCGGAAATTCTGAAACCAATTTAAAACACTGTAAACCCTGCCGTAAAGCGCTTACAAACAAGACTCCCAAGAGCTCGGGGGGGACCTGTGGAATCCGAAATGGTGAAGCCTCGAAATCCGCATGTAGGGTTCCGCGAGAGAACCCGTTAAGACTTAGGGTTCAGGCTTTGCGGTTGTGGCTTAGTATGTACGCAAATCACATCTGGTGGAAATGCGATCATTGCCAATCTCTGAAATCTAAACACCAAAAACCAAAATGGAGCGAAGTGCCTTTCCACTGGCAATGTATAAATCCGGTGACATCTCGCTGGGTATCACAAAGACGAAGTAGTGCCTGATCCCACATGCGTCGGTCGAGGCTGGATACAAGAGTGTTAATAATCAGAATGGTGTTTCGGAGTGTGTTATAGGAGCTGTGTGGGGTCTATACAGGGATGTGCTGATCGACCCGACATGCCTAAAGTTGAAACCCTCTGCTTGGGATTTGGTGACTTCGATTCGGGGCTCAGCTTAACTGCCGAAGCCCATGAAATCCTTGCCGAACCTTTGTAGAACCCCTGAAAGACAATACCTCTCAATGAACGAATATACCTGAAATTATGGGAAAAGAATATCCTGATTTCAAGGTATCATCCTTAAATAAGGGATTTTGGGCTCGCTGGGCCTGGCAAATCTGTTCTAGGAAACTTCTACAGCCATCTCAGAACCCTTTCTGAACCTTTACTGTGCAACCCTTATAAAGCTCCTCTGCAACCCCTCCAGAGCACCTACGAACACCTCGAAAACAAAAACGAAAAACAGGCCTGCCGAAGATGATGCGGTCGCCGTGCTGGAGCTCGTAGCCCGAGACCTCCCGAAAACAAAACTTCCGGTTTGGGGTTTGTGGTTGAGGCTTTATGGTGTGGGGTCTAGGGTTTAGGGTTTAGGGTTTAGGGGATTTAAGGCCGCGGGATTTTGAAGGGTTTTATTCGGGAGCTCTCTTTTTGAGAGGGGAATTTGTAAGGATGTGTAGGTTTTCGTTTGATTTCCCGGGTGTTGCAGGAGCTCACTTGGCAAGGGTCTTTAGGTATAGGGGTTAATGCAGATCAAGAGGAGCTAGCCGAGAAAAGCTGAACACGAGATCCGCCTAAAGGCCCCTGACATCCAAACACCTGGAAACCCAAGATCCGACTTCCCCAAAACAAGGACCTTGATAATCAGAAGAGGATCCCCTTGAAGGGTTCCTTTAAAGGGTTCTACAAGGGTTTAGTATAGGGGCCATCAAAAATCAGAAGAGGGTTTTCGTGTAAACTATAGTGTATTATTTTGACTATGGTGGTAAGGACGATATGGCCATACTGTTTCTGATTATTCCGACATCCGTATTGAGGTGATTGGGGTTTGAAGGTTTGGGGTGGCTGGTCCGCCTCGGGCTTCTCGCTCTGCCTGCAGATCCTTGGCACTTGGTGAATGGGCTCAAGGATTTCGTCACAGGGGCTCAAAAAGGGCTTACAGGGATTTATCAAGATTTATAGGGGTTTATGTGGCTTCATGAACTTGCTTATCGTGTTGATAGCGCTTTATCGTGGCTTTTTCGGATTTCAGGTTCGGAGCTTTGATTTTCAAGCTCCACGGCGAAACGAAGGGAGGAGTGAGAGTGTAATATATAAGTTTGAACAAGCAGAAAGACTACACCTGAGTGTTCCATATTATCACCCCAGAGCCGTAGTCCAATGATTAAAGCACGCATATTGCGACTGGTGCTTTATTTGGGCTTGCAACCCTTTGGTTCTTCTTCTATACCTCATGCCCCTTGACCCACACTCCTGAACCACTGAACCTAAACCCAGACTCCCTTGACCTGAAACCCCTAAGACCCTCCAACCTTCGATGCCAAACCACTATGCCCCATACGTCTTGGAGACTTTACGGCTCCGATGTGCTCAGGTTGCGTCCCCTCATAAGACCCTTAAAGATCAGCTAGTTTGGGACAGTTCGACGATTTGGGGTCTGTAAGTATGCTTTAGCGGGGTCACTCAACTATTTCTTGGTAAGAGTCCGAGACCCTAAACCTCAAACCCTAAACCCAAAACCCTAAACCTTATAAACCCTAAACCATATAATCCCTAAAACCCTAAACCCTAATTCCTCTAAACCCTAAACCCTCAATCTCCTTAAACCCAAAGTCCTCAACCCCGAAGCCTGGTTCGGGTCTATCTTTGGGGTCTGGACGGTTGGGATTCGAGATGGATCGGAGAACTGCTCCTGCTGCCGTAGACCCTAAGTTCGCAACCAAAAAAACAGCCTCCACAGCCTCAAACATGTAGCTCTCAGTTCGTCCTTCCCGCTCCTGACGCATGTGCCTGGTGAGATGCCCTTATATCCAGGAAGCTCATAGCCCAGATCGGCTCAGCGCAGCAAGCAGAAGCAGATGCTGGGTGTGCCATGGTAACTTCCGTGTTTTTCTCTGCCACTATCATCATCGGTATGATTTCGACTGACAGAATACTGTTCTTGCCTTCGACAATCCCGGAGTCCACCAGAAACCCCGATTCATTTCAATCCTGCAGGTTTATGGCCACGAAACAAGAGTGTCTTGCTATCAGAAACAACTAAGTGCATGTACGACTAATGATACCCCGACACTAAGCCCTTAAAGCAACGGCATTTACAGTGACCAGTTGAAAGGAACCCAGAGGATGGATTCGCCTCGAACGCCCTGCTCTGCACGATGACTTCCTTCCACGGTTTCGTCACATGCCTGGGGCAGCTCGTGGTCCTGCTTGAGCCGCGCAACCTCGAGCTGCACCTTGCGCAGCTTGGATTCAGCTTCTGTGCCCAGTCCTCGTTGGCGCAAACGCCCAGCCTGCGCTCGCAAAGCACCGATCGTCCTCGCCCGCTCTTGGCCTGCAGCGTCCAACGCCTTCCCAAACTGTTGGTTCCCGGTGAGGCCCTCAAGCTCAGCGCTGACCGCAGCCGCATTCTCCGGCGTCAGGCTCAAAGCGAGCTGCGCCTGCTTCGCTTTGCGATGTAATCCGGAGTCCAAGAGATGTTGAAGTATCTGCTTGCAGTTGGACAAGCCGCAAACCCACAGTTGATATGCGTGTCCTTTCGACTTTCCAAGCGTTGCATCTATGCTTGATGTAGTGGCCAAGAAATCACGAAGACTCCGCAGCACTCGAGGATGTTTTTGCACCACTTTCAATACCAGCGAGGCTCCTCCAAGTTCCTGCTTGATATACCCGTCTGCATCGAAGAAGCCGGTAAAGTAGCTCCAGCTGCACGGCCCAGCAACCGCTGAATCGTTTTTCTTAAGAGCTTGCAGCGTGGCTTTGCACTCCTCTCTGCAGCGTTTTGAATCGGGCCATCGGGCCGCCAACAAGAGCTGCTTTTGCTTGGTGATGCTGTGCGCTGCCAGGAGCATGGCTGCTCTTCGCGCAGACTGGCCGCATGCACACCACTGAAGTTGCGGTTTTCTCAAACCTAGCCCGCCGCATTCGCGTATGATGCTCCCACCCAATGTCTCGCGGAAGAGCATGAGAACCTCCGCCTGATCGAAAGACTGGCTCACCCTCAACCTGCATCCGGACAGATTCGTCACACAACTAACGCAGCCATCCCCGTCGAAGAAGCCGGCCAAGTACTCCAGCCTGGCATTCGCCGGCCGATGCGACAGCTCTCTGCTCTCGACTCGCAGGGGCAAGCTGTAGGTGCGTCCGTTTGCCGTAAAGTACTTCAGCTCGGGCCATGGAATACTCCCAAGATCCTTTCGGAGGTCTTTGTTCTTTCTTTGCATTTCCTGCAGTGTGCCGCCCGAATTTGCAGATAAGGTGCGGTGTATCCCCGCCGCGGCTGTTGTAAGACCGTCTAGGCTGATGCCGGGGCAAACGCAACACACCAGCATCAGACCCATAACCACGTCGTTCCATCGGACACTCAGCCTCCTCCTCTTCCTTCTCACATACTCCACTTCTCGCATCACTGTGGCTGGTGGTTGAACAATTTTTGTCTCGGGCAGTAGCGGGGACAGCTTGAGCCCAAATCCACCGGACCGCCGTACCAAAGGCAAAGACTCCAGAAGGGAATTTCTTCGAACTTCTATGCACTCTATGTTCTAAACCTGAACGCCCCCGCACCGTCCAACAAACCTGCAGAAACCTCAAACCTCTGTGTACGGCATCGGTTTATGTACTACAGACGAAGGAGATAATGTATCCCGCTGCACTCATCTCGACCCTGAGCTAACCTAAAAACCAGCCAGAGGGTTGGTGGCTACGGAGAAAGTCCACGGTTACGCTTCCATCCAAAGCCAAGAGAGCACCAAACACTCGGCCCTGTTCCGAGGCTTTGATCCCGCAGAACATCCTAAACCCTAAGCCCACACCCCCAAGGATTCCCAAGGATCCTACAACCCAAGCCAAAAGCCCCTGAAGCCGAGCATCTGAGCCTCCTCCTCCACACCTGACGGGTAGGGTTTAGGATTTACGCAGGGTCTAGGGTGTGAGGGGCACGGAGGTGATTTGGCTTGGGGCTTTGGGTTTCGAGGATGTTGAAAATCGAAAATGCCGGACAAAAGTTATGTTTGGAGCTTGAAGTACTGAAACTTCGAGCTTAAACTGCCGTAGATGCACAACTGGTGTTCTATGTGGGCTTACGGGGTTTTGCGAGCCTTTTTACAGGGGCTTTCGTGTGGTTCTGAGAAGCCTGGAATGACCCTACAATACTCAAAACCCAAAGATCTAAGAAAGGGTAAATATGACTTTAAACAGAGCTCTGCCTCGTGCAACTGCCTTAAACTCATGAACCTTATAAGCCCTTCCCCTACACCTTGACGCTGAACCCAAAAACCTCCAAACCCCAAACCTCACGAAAACTGTGTGGAACCCTTCTAGGGACCCTTATGGGAACGCTTGCAGCAATCAGAATCCTCAGCTCTCAGCCCTAGACTCTAAGCCCTGAGACTCTCCAGAAGTCCGAATCCGGGAAGCCGACGAGATCAGGCAAAGCCCGAATTAAATCACATTGAACGCAAAAAGAATATGCATAGGAAAACAGATTGTAAACATTGGAATAAGGAAAGATAGATATGATGATAATACTGGCCATAATAATAACAAACCAATAGTAATGACAATTACATTTAAAAACTGCAGTAGGAGCAAATAACAATGATAGCCACAGCGACTATGACAACCACCAGAAAACCGAAGAAGTAAATTCAGCGAGGTAGGGAAATCCGTCCCGGCCGCGCCTAGATCGCTGAGTACATCTTGGAGGCTCCTGCCGCCGGCGGGGAAGGAGGATTTGCAAAAAAAACACACCCAGGCTTTAGGTTTCAAGGTTGTTTCGGTCTTGGGGGCTTCGAGGTTGTAGGGTTCAGGTGTTGCTATTTTTGTGTTTTGGGGGGGCTTTCGGGGCTCGGAATTTGTGGCTCTGCTGTTGGGCTTCGGGGGTCGAGAGGTCTGGGCAAAAACTACGACTTCCCATGTGCCTGCTACCATTCACGCTGCGAAATATCCTGCTGTCTTGAACATCTCCTACTGCATTCAGATGATCAACAGTACCAAAAGCACTGGTAATTTCGACGATAGTATGAACAATGCGAACGTTCCGAAGATTACGCGTGTGATAGTATTGACAATTGCCTATTTCTCCAATAACTTTGCGTCGTTCTAGCTCTCATCATACTAGTACAGAGCCGCACGAGCAGTACAAACCTCGCAACATTTTCAGTGTTCTGGGAACTACCAGCAAAACCTGTACTACCGCTTGCTGCTCTTTTGCACTCACTACATGTACCCGCGCTCTGCATTGTGATGAATATCACGTATGCGCGGGTCTGTCTGCTATTCGTACTAAAGAGACAGAAAACTTTCTAGCATCGCGAATATCCTTCTGGTTCTGACGAGCCGTCTTCGCCATTGCCAGCTCGCAACTGTTTCACCATCAATATGTGATGCAAAGAACCCAGAGACTCCAATACCCCTTAATTAAGGAATTTGCCTTAAATCTTACTAGGGATCCTACTATAATTTAAGGTATATTCCTTAATTAAGGGGTATTGGAGTCTCTGGGAACAGGAGGGCGAACTGCGTCCTGCCATTGACGAAGGTGTCCGTGGCACCACGCTCGCAGGAGGGGAACAGGATGCACTTGTCCTCTTCCTGGATCCCATCCTAAACCCTAAACCCTAAACCTTGAACCGTTAAACCCCAAACCCTAAACCTTGAACCGCGAAACCGTAAACCCTAAACCTTGAACCGTTTAGAGGATGGGTTTAGGATTCGGGTTTAGGGTTTGGGGTTGAGCGAGTTTACGGCTGCCGGCCATAGCGGGCGAGAACTCAGGAGACCAAAGCCGCCCCAGGAACTCTCAACTCCTAAACAAAGCATTCTTTTGTGACTTTCGGGTTTAAGGCGTTCAGCGGTTTGAGGATTGAGGCGGAGACCTTGCATGTAAAGCCCAGTGGCAGTAAAGACAACGGCGTGGTTCCTGGCAACGCCTTCACCCAGCTCGATGTTAGGCGGCGACTCCTTTCAGGGACAGGACTCATCACACCCGGCAGTTTGTTCTGACTGGGGCAAACTTAAGGAGCCCAGGACCCCTGACGACGAACAGGGCTCAAACTGAATGCGGCCTACTTTTGTGACCTATGTAACTGATACTCCTGAACAAAAATGCATTAGGTTCTGAAGGCCTCCCTGCTAATCAACATGCACCATCCACGCTTCTAAGTTGGTTCGGCTTACGATCAATTGTTATTTACATGTAGTATACTGGTTCAGGGCTTACTCTGTCTTCCAAGAGCTATACCTTTGTCCTGGACCATTATCGATGATAGCGAACGCAAGACCACAAATACTACACATCCCAAAGACTTCAAACACCCGAGGGTCAACGCTTCAAGACTTACTCTGTTCGCAGATCCGAAAAACCGGCTTCAGGGATCAGGGGAATTAGCAAATTGGGTTCTATTATAAGTACCTGCATCGGACAGGGTCAAAAGATCAGGGGACTCAGTGAGTAGGGCTACAATCAAGTACCCTCATTGCGCTTAGAAGTGGTTGTAACCACACCTCCGTTACGTATGACCCTACTTGAGAACTCCCTGATCCGAGTATATCCGAAACTCTGAGCCCAAGGCCCTGAGGAAATAAATCCGGTGGTACCGTAGAAAACCCGATAAACACGTCTGTAACCCGTCTAGAACCCTTCAAAGCTTTTACATGTTCTGACATCCGTACGAATGCTCCTCAAGCCCCTGATCGCCCTTCTGGAACCTTGATAGGACCCCTCATGCAATCCTGATACAGCTTCAGTTACCCGAGCCGCTGGAAACTCAAGCAGCTCCTCCGCCTGAGCTACTTCTTCTGCCGAGCCTGCGCAGAGGCGGCTGCTCGCACCACACCCTTCTAGGACAAAGTGGGGTACACGGCTCAGAACCTTTTGAAAACCCATTGATGGCCTTCGACCTCTCTCAAGACAGAAGAGCCGAACTGGGCTTCGGGGGTCAGACTTTCGCGATCAGGATCCTGCGCTCAGGATCCTGGAAAATATTCTAAGGCTTCTCTCTGTCACAGGGACTCTCGAAAGAGTGGCTACCTGCTCTGACAGGAGCAGACAGTTCCTTATGCACGGATCACTTCCTGGAGTACGTATACCGGCATCCACAGCAACAGTAGGATCCCTGCATAAGGCATCAGTTCTGGAGACGGCTCCTTCGGCGTTCAAAGATCTTTCGCTAAGTCCTCAGGGCTTGGAAACCGCGCTACCCCAAACCTGAAACCCGAAAAGCAGGCAGAAGGCAGGAGGGAAGTCGAGAGATGCAAAGTCTAGGATCTAGATCCCAGGGCCAGGACCCTAAATCCTCGGGAATACACGCAAACAACAAGCAGTGATATATAAACCTAAATGAAGAACGAGCCAACAACTAAGCAAGCTAAATACAACTAACACAGCAGCAATAAACATAAGAATCACAATCATATATACAATCATACTCGCAACAACAATAATAACGATAACAATCAGCAATAATTACAAAAACGATAAGAAGTATAAAGCAAAACATAGAAACAGAAACAATCACAGCAATAATAGTAGCCAACTGCTAGTGGAAAAATAGAAGTTAGAATGACAACAGCAATAGTCACTACTAGACAAAATAACAGTGAGAATGGCAAGAACAATGATGATTATATCCGTAGAAATGACAATACCAGTAGTAAAGAGAATAATAGTAATAATATTAAAAATAATAATAATAATAATAAACCACAGGAATAACGATACCAACAATCACTTAATATATACTAACACCATCTTAAAACTAAAAAAGGGCCGGGCCTTCGCTGTCGTCGCTCTCGGAGTCGCTGTCCGAGTCCGAGTCGCTATCGGAGTCGTCGCCTCCTGGGCATCGGAGGTGTCTTCGGTCCGTTTTGGAGGGCTTCGGGTTTAGGGTTTAG
>CAJNDV010009347.1:69308-74308 GCA_905221635.1 Symbiodinium sp. CCMP2456
CTACTGCCACTGCTGCCGCTGCCGCTGCCGGACAACAACGACAACGACGACTTCTACTGCTCACCTAATCGGAGCCTCCCTAGCCTAACTACTATTCCGAAGTCCTCTTGGGAAGCGAAGCAAACGAGAAGCCCCCTTGCCTTGGACTCTCCTGGGATCAGGATTGAAGTGCATCAGTCAACCAGGGCTTTGGCTTAGGCAGTGGCTTTCGAGGGCTTCGGGTGCGGATTTGCAGCTTCCGGTCTAGGGCCGTTGTTCATGATTCTGTGGATTTTCAGACCCATGTTGTGGAGCTTCCACCGATTCCCATACAGATGGCTGCAGCCAAGCCGTCTGAGATGCAATTAGTTGATGTCTCAAGTGCAACATCAATCCAAACTGATGGCGATGCGAATTGAACTTCAAGTCTTTCTCATGGTCAACAGCATCTACTGTAGCTTGCGGCGGTGCTAGCTTCACCATGTCACGAGACTCTCGTCGGATTGCTCTGGTTCTTTTCAACTTCCGATGCTTTTCGCAATCTAGGGGGCTAGACGTGGAAGCCTTTGCTCCAGACGCAGCCCGCTGGCCGCTTGGAGTCAGGAGTTGGCAGGTAAACCCATGAAGCAACAGTTCAAAAACAACAGAAAAACCCGCAACGTTCTCTTTCAAAAGAATTCAATTCATATAGAAACCAGCTCTAATGGCGCAAAAACCGAAGAAGAAAAGTACACAAGAGCCCACAAACAGAAGCCTCATAAGAACCTTACATCGAACCAAAAAGAGACAAGAACCCTCAGGAGAACCCCTCAAAGGAGTCGAAGGCGAGCGGCGCACCTCGAGGCCCTTCTTGGGCCTCAGCGAGGGGTCGATCAGCAGGTCCTGGATCGCCTCGGGAGGAGGGTTTTGGGGCTTCAGTATTTTAGGGTTTGGGGTTTAGGGCTCAGGGTTTAGGGTCTAGGGTTTAGGGTATATGGACGTCAGAATTTGATTGTTTGGTACATTGTATGGCATAACTACGCAAGACATAAGGGGGTGCGCTGTGAAGGGGACGGCGCCGTCTTAGTACGGAGAGCGGAGTCTTATGCAGCTGCGAGAACTGCATGCTGCCTCGGAATCTCGATGGATCCATCCGGAACAGGTGCGACAGAGAGAGAGAGAGAGTATAACTACGTATATAGAGACCATAAGAGGGCGTTTTGACTGAATTTTGACCGCTACAGTGCAGGCTCAGGGTCCAGCATGCAGATTTCGTTGATCGAGTTTTTGGCTCAACATGCTCGACGTGGTGAATACTCAACTTCTGGGGTGACGACCCCGGTCTACGACATTCGGGGCTGAGGCAGCATTGCAAGCTTCTGGCATGTCGGTTCAGGGACTGTCTCTCAATCTGTAAAGGCTGAACGCATCGCTATCCATAGAAGGTCTGGTGTTCCGAATTATGATGACACTTCATGGGTTGAAAGAAGGAAGAAGGAGGCTTGTGCTCCGTCGAAGTGAAATGCCTGGCCTCGTTGTAGATCTCGATCATGGAGACCGTGACCTCGTACCTCGCAGCGATCAGGGTTCAGTGTTCAGGGTTTAAGGTTTCAGGCTTCTTTTCTTTAGGGCCCTTTTAGGGCTTATGGTTTAGGGGCTATAGTTTCAATGTGGTCTGATGTTTTTCTTACACTTGCCATTACGATCTGCGCTGCGTCTGCAGGATATTCAATCTTACTCCTTGTAGCCCTTATTGTCGATCTGGCTGGCGATCACAAATGTGCTGTCGATATGACATGCCTATGCAGACTTCTGTTGGAAGCCAATACTTACCTGTAGGCACCGGCATCTTGTCCCTCCGTGCTTGTTGCATGTTAGTTGTTGGCAGTCATCCTTCACAGCCGGTCGTGTCGTGTTGCCGTACTCAAACTTGATGGAGTCTGTACGAGCGTTATGTGCGGATCCCTTGGTTCTTGAAGTCGTCATCATCATCATCATCAGCAGCATCAGCATCACCATCACCATCACTACCATCACTGCTTTCGCCACAACCACAATCATCATCGTCGTCGTCGTAGTCACCGGCATCATGACCAAGTGCAGTGCCAGTTTCTTCGGGTGTGTGTCAGGGTTGAAACATCGCGAACAAACACAGCAATTTGCACAGTTCAAGGCAAGCAGCGTCATCTGCGTCTTTCGCTCCTAGTGAGATCCGAAACGCACGCTCGGTTCTTTCGGCACCTCTTGTTCTTGTCGGTTTCGTTCCCGATTCGGCGGAAAATCTCCTGCGTCGAGGGTACACAGTTCTAAGGGTTGGACGCTTTGGCATAGAGGCATTGAGGCTACTAGGAATCACTTCCAGCTGCAACGTCCGAGATACCCAAAGACCCCGAAGCCTCAGGCACTGGCTGGATAGCTGCGCTTAGGGTTTAGGCTACAGGGTATTCAGGTTGAGGGCTTGTGAGGAGTTTAGGGTCTAGGGTCGAGGGCACGGGAGACAGGCTAGTAAGGCAAGGTTTAGGGCATCATCTGTGAAGGTTCTTCGGGGTTCACTCTCCAGGCCTTCAGGCATGAAAACCACAAGAAAGCCACGAATTTGGGTGTTGTTTGGCAGGACCCCGTCCCGCATTATCGAGGATGAGAAGTGCAAGAAAACAAGGTCGAGAGCACAGGGGGCGTGGCTTTGCGAGTCTTGTCTTGTTGCCATTATGTCATTTTGACATGAAGAATGTCATCAGCAGCTTTGCTCACGCAGCTAGGGCTCGTAGCAGCAGCAACATCAGCAGCGAAGGCAGAACAGGCAGCAGCAGCAGCAGCAGCAGCAGCAGCAGCAGCAGTAGCAGCAACTTGCAGGAATTGCTCAGGACAATCCTGCTGCTGCCATGTTGAAGCCTGGGACAAACCCAACATGTTCTTCACGCAAGCTGTCACCCCAGCCGTCCTCGCATGAAATCGGCACAATTCCTTTGTTGTTGCCATAACCTGACAGCAGCGCGCAAAAATCAGAAGCGATCCAACCCTCGACTTCGAAGCCCACTGCTCGCACAACCGGACATGCCTGGTGTTCAATGACAAGACCCCCACCAAAATCTTAAGAAGCCCTCGATGGCGTGTTTCACCAAGCACAGAGGGATGTTCGACGTGGCACTTTAGCTTTCGGGCTTAAGCGTGCTTGGCGCTGTGGGTTTGGAGTGGTGTTTCCGCGGTTTTGGGCTGGGTAGGGCCTGATTCCATATATTCGGGACTTCCAACGAAGAGGCCTATCACGGCGGGACTTCCTGAAGGCTTCTGTCAGCTGAAGCGTACTAGGCAACCCCTGGACAAATTCGCACACGATCACTTTAGCCGACTATGATAGAAGCCATAAGTGGCAACCCGAAAGGTTCACAGCCGCAGCCTCATCTGAATTCTTGACCGCAGAGCATACCAGCATCCCACACCGTGAGAATGCAAATAATGATTTGTATCCTTGAACCCTAGCCCTAAAGAGCAGTAAAAGCTCATGGTGCGTTCAAGAGGCCGACCATAGAGTAGCTCTTGCCAGCACCTGCCAGGGCCCAAGACGAATGGTTGCGGGGTTCGGCTGGCTTCTTTCAGGATTTAGAGACGAGAGCTTGGGGTTTAAGGATAAGGGGTACAGCCTTCTGAAAGGGACCATGGGGAGAAAGCACGCCTGCATCACATCAGGTCCGCATGACCCGACCATGAACTCAACCCTGAATTCCAAACCCTAAACCCATGCATGGCGGTTTGCTGTAGGGTGCTTGTGTGGGAGCTAAGGGTTCGAGGAGGGCAAATCCGCTGCAGGTTACACCACAAACGGTTTAGGGCTTAGGACGTAAAAATCTTGGGGTCGTGGACTTGCAAAGTATTTCTGCTAGTGATGCCACATTGCATGCAGCATTTCGAACCCCAACTCTCCACCCTGAAAAGCTCAAACTTGACAGACCCTGCATCCGAAACCCTAGGCCGAAAACAACTGAACTTCGCAACGTTCAGCTTGGAGCTGAAGCCATGCTAGATTATGGTACATTATACTATAGTATATCACTCTATTTTTCTTATATTATTCCACGCCGTTATATTATATGTTAGAATATTATATTATCTTCAGGATTTCGGGCGCAGTGCACCTGTTTGCCCATACGCGAAGAGGCAGCAGTGGAAGCCGTTCCAGGCATTGTCCAGAACGCGCTGGCCAAAGCGGTCGAACCTGAACCCCGCCCTCTTGAAGGACCTCCCCAAATGGAAGCCTTAAAGGAACCCTAAAAGGACCCCCTTAAAGGACCCCGTAAAGGAACCCTTCAAGGAACCCCTCAAAGGACGCCTTAAAGGACCCCCTTGAAGGACCCCCTTGAAGGACCCCCTTAAAGAACACCTTAAACGAAGCCCTGAAAGGACCGGTTGAAAGCAGAGGTCTAAGGCTCAGCCCTTCGGGCTTCCCTTTTTTCTTGGAGCTCCTCCGGGCTTTAGGTTAAGGTAACCCGCTTTGAGGACAGACCCCTCGAGAGCCTCCACTTCGGACCCTCCTTCTGCTTCCTCCTCGCCCAGACATAAAAAGTCACAGATTACATTATTGTCTACAAGCCTATGCTATATTATGTGGTATTCGATTTCATGCTAAAGTATACCGTGCTAAAAGATAATGCAATGTGTTCTATCCATACTCCGGAGCCGAGGGCAAAAAGTAGGGGCTGTTGTAAAGGAAAATCCTTCGGATGACAGGCTAAACCGAAGTTCCATTGGAGCAAGTGCGTCAAGGGAGGGTCCGTCTGTGAATCGAACCCGACAAGACGCTAATCCTGCAGCAAGGGGAGCCTCATTTGGAAACACCCTTAACCTCAACCTCTGACCATGAATCTGGACTCCGACATATCGCTACACTTCCTTCAGGAAGGCCTCCCCCAGTCTCAGCTCCCCACACATACCTCTGGTCGGCATACTTGCCTCAGGTAGCGGTCAGCAAGGGCTTGCCGGCCGATGGTAGGGTGAAACTGAAAAGAAGGCACGCTGCCGTTCTCTTAAAGACAGGACAGCAGTAT
>CAJNDV010009347.1:79308-83411 GCA_905221635.1 Symbiodinium sp. CCMP2456
TATCTGTAACCACAAAGGTCTGCCAAGTATCCGCCCAGAAAGGCTGTGCCACTCCAGCCGACCCTGCTCATGGAGAGCAGGGCATTCCATTTCCCTCGGTGCGCAGAGGGAGTGAAATCCGCAATGATCGAGTCCAGCAAAGGCTTGAAGCAGTTGCCCAGGCCACGTCGAAGCAGAAAGAACGCGGACAGAAGCTCTGGTGACAAGTCGGCCGTGAGAAGAAAGGTGCTGCAGGTAGAGAGCACGACTGCGCAGAACATCGTGAGGGATCGGCCAGCGTGTTTCGCCACTCGTTCGGAGGCTTGGCTGCAAAGGGCACCTGCCAACGAGGCCGCTGCCTCCAGCAAGTAGATGTTCGTCATGGAAAGCTGGACTTCGTTCGTAAAGAATAGCACAAAGAACCTTGCTGTAAGTCCTGCAGTCGCAGTCGACGTGACGAAGAACGTTGCACAAAGGCACGGCACCGTCGCGCAGCATCGAGACACCCGAGGGCGCCCCGACTGGGAAAGTCCCGCCTCCGAGTCTTCCTGAAACTTTGGGAACTCCGAAGCCTCCGGATCAGCCATTCTAAGGATAGCCATGGACATGGGCACCATGATGGAGAGCCCACACCATAGGCTCAGCTTGATGCACCAGATCTCCTCGTGCGGTAGCTGCATCACCAGGGCGGCGAGCAAGGTGGCGCAGGCAGCGCCTAGAAGCTGGAGGATCCAGTTCTTCACGAAAGCAGGTGCGCGTTTACCCTGGGGCAAGGAATCCGTGAAGATGCTTCGCCAGGAACTGCCAGAAAGCTCCTGAAAAACTCCCAAGAACAAAGCCATCGGTGCTACGAAAGTGAGCTCATCCGTCAATAGGAGGAGGCTGCCACAAGCAAAAGCGGCAAAACCAGAGATCACGGAGTACCGCAACGGATACACCCTGTGATCTTCGAAGCGGTCCACCAACCAGCCTACTGGAGCAGCAATGAGCAGCTTTACAACACCATTCAGTCACACCAGCACTCCTACAGTGGAGTTGGGGTGGCTGGCAGAAAGGAACCACGGACCCTTTCCAGCACCATCTGCGAGCCTAAACAGGTAGATGGTGAAGACTGGGCCCAAGAGGAGTTGCTCCATCAAGCCAGCAAGCAGTGATAACGCCTGAGCGCTTTGGATGTTCCTCCTGCATTTGCAAGCCTCTGCCTCTGCCCCAGAAACAACTGCTGATCTCGCCACCGGCTGGTTGCCTGCATGTGCCATGGCTAATCTTTGCTTGTTTCTGGATTTGTTGCGACATGGCCACGGGGCAACCGCTTGGAAAACCCGTGAAGCCCACGAGCGACACCGGAGTACCATTACATGTCAACACAAATAAGTTACACACCTGAAGGGTAGACATTTCCGATGCATAATATCTCAACATCATTCCTTTGCCACGGTTGCGTAGTTCCAAAATCCCAACTTTCCAACCCCAAAACCACCATGATTAAAACCGAGTTTGAAGCCTGTATTCGATCAACTCATGCTGTGTCGTGTGCCGTGTGCCGAAAAGCTGACTAGCAAACACATGCTCCCTCCTTCGATTGCAGCTCGTTTCCGTTTTCCCTAAAGGCAAGACTTTCATCGTTGTTCCGGGATTGAAAAACCTGCTTGCGCGTTCGTGGTAATAAAATGCTTTGAACGAGGAACCGTTATTTCCAATCTTAACGAAAAATTAAGGTTTGTTTCTCGTCGTTGTCTCCAAAATAAACGATTTCTGCTGCGACAACCGGAATGTGTTGTATTTCATGCTCAGCTGTAAAAACTCATGCATGTGTGTGAGCTCTGCAGCTGCTTCGTGTACGTACTTCAAGTATTTGTCTGTCCTGAGTTCGGACAAAGCACAGGTTTCATTGCGAGTATGGTTCGTGATCACATCAGCTGAGCAAGCAACTTCTAGTGCCAGAAGGATAGAAATGCATCTTCGGCCCAAACGAGCTGCAGACTTGTTAAGATCCTACGAAAAGTACAGTGGCACTTGTCCTAAATGAGCCGCAGTACCATAAACTCTGTCCAACAACGTCCGCCCAGCTTCACGAAGCGTTTCCTTCACCGTTTGTTATCCTCATGCTCCAATGGCGTTGCATCCTGCAGCTTCAGCTCAATATGGTGGGCACACACGGCCTGGATTCGTATTGCATGCACGTTACGACAGCTCCGTCCCGCGATTGTTTTTCCACTGCAATGCCTACGAACCCTCAAACCATGTACTCCGGAACAGGAGCTGTGTACTAGCATCTCATCTTGCGTTAGCTCACCAGGCATGTTAGGTTTGCCCTGACGTTTTGGTCCAGCTGCATTCAAGACTACGTAGACTTGCAGCCTGAATAGTTGTTTTACAGTTTTCTAGTCGTAGTGTTTCGTGTGCACCCACCTAGGTGCAGCTTTTATGCAGTATTCGCCAAGTCAGAAATCTCGGCACATGAGTAAAGTTTGCCGTTGTTGTGCATTGACAGAACAAATGTAATACTGTGTTTTAAAACAAGTGGCTGGTATTTCTATGGGCCTTGGACAAGTCGTGCAAAAGTTTCCTGAATTGGAAATGATTGGAGCTCCAACTACAGGGCAACACAGAGCAAACAGAGCTTGCTCCAAGCGTCATCACATCTAACCACAGGACACGCAAGCGAAAACAGAGCTGGCATAGTTTCCAAGAGTAATCCAACTTTATGACCCATGAAAGGGAAACAAAGGCTTGTGAGGCGGCTCCAGCGTCATCCAAACGCTTGACGGAAACAGTCTCTTACATCCAAAGCCAAGAGAAAATAAAGAGCAACAAAGGGTTTTCTTTCCCTAGATTGTTTTTAATCACACCGAATCCAAAGTCCATTGCTGGAGCATCGGCCTCCAAAAGAAGCTTCAATGTCTTGTTTCTAATCCGAAATTTTTGCAACGTAAAAAGTCCAGAAATGACCAGGCTGGCCTGGCTCTTGGGTTGGAAACGGAAATAGTCCTTCGAAACAACCTTCAGAAAAGAGCTCCAACTGGGTCTGGGTTTTATCATGCTCCTCTTGTCAGTTCTTGGAAAACTTAAAGGGACTCACAGAAACCGAACCCATGGGTGAACACCGCAACGCTGTGAAACGCGAAGAAACATCCGCAAGGATCTGTAGGGATCTAAAACGACAGCGCATCTTGACTCTTTGGATTTATTTTCCTTAATTTTTTGTCTAAGCAAGAGAAGTGTTCTCACAAGTCTGCAGCACCCGCAAAGTCCGACTTGACGCCAAATGCACGCACCGTTAACTTCTTCTTCCAACGCGTCTGGTGTCGAAAAAATTGACTTGCCTAACTCTCTTCTTTTACCTAAAACTCTGAGTTCGTAAATCTCTCAAGTCTAAATTCTTGTACTGTACTTGCTCCAGACTTAGCATGGCTTTGAAAAAAGACAAACATCATTTAGATGACTTAGTGGGTCGGACGGCGGCAGGTTTTTCACTTTTTTTTGCCCAATAGTAAAGTTCTTGGCCAATTTGACAGTTTTCAAACTTCGAATCAAGAGAGCAATGTTTTGATTGGGTTTGAGTGGATGTTTGTCTTTCACCACCTAACTGCACGCACGAGCGTTGATTCAGAAAGTCAACGCTGTCAACGATCGTGCATTCTGGGTGGATGCAGTCAACATTTGCCACTTTTTTAGAAGATTGCACAAAAACGGAAAAAAACTACACAACGCTTCAAACAATAGAAAATGCATCATTTTGGAAAATATTTCTCTTGTCGAAAACTGTTGTCAACAACAGAAAGGGTAAGATGAGTGTCCGAAGACGAGCACGCAGCTTACTTTCCAACGATTGAAGACGTTGTTCTAATGTCTTCAAACTTAAGTAATCTGCTTTGCCGATGATATGTTTTGGTATTTGCTGCACTGTTAGCACGTAGATTTTTGCTTGCAGATGCCTTTAGAAGTAACTCGACCTGATTTCGATCTTGATTTTGACAGATTTGACGATTTTTAAGGCCGCAAAACTTCTCGAAACATCATTCTGTTGGAGTGGAGAATCTAGAAAAGAGTTGATCTTTGCGTGACTCGTTCCAAGGGTCGCCTTGCTTACCATAACCAGAGACTCCAATACTTCCTAAATA
>CAJNDV010009358.1:0-13668 GCA_905221635.1 Symbiodinium sp. CCMP2456
GTTTAGAGTTTAGGGCTTCAGGGTTTTAGGGTTTCAGGGGCCAGCTTTTGAAGTCTCTTTAGGCTTCAGGGTTTTAGGGCTTTAGGCTTTAGGGCTTTAGGGTTTCAGGGTTTAGGGTTTTAGGGTTTAGTTTTTAGGGTTGAGGTTTTGGGGCTTTAGGGTGCAGGGTTGAGGGTTTAGGGTTTGGGTTGAGGGCTTAGGGCTTAGGGCTTTGGGGTTTAGGGTTGAGGGCCTTCGGGTTTTAGGGTCCAGGGTTGAGGGTTTAGGGTTTTAGGGTTTAGTGTGTAGGGTTGAGGGTGTAGGCCAACCCCAGCCCTTAGCCCAGGGCACACCAGCGAGCCCAATCTAACTTGTGGTCATCCGACTGCCTTTTGGTTTTTCTAAACCTAAACCCTAAGCCCTAAACCCTTAGACTTGGCTAATCTCGTTTTGGCGCAGCATGGCCGGCTTCGGATGAGTAAGACTCGCCTGGTAAAGAAAACTGTTCGGATCTACGGCGAAACCCTAGTTTCCCTATCAGTGACCCTATGCTAAATCTTCAAAATCTCCATAAAGACCTTCTTCTAGCAATCTTTCACCAAAACAGGAACTAGACTAGCTTAAGCCCTTACAAAACCCTACGCCGAAACCCTAAACCCTAAACCTTGGTGTCGGTCTCGGTCTCCGTTAGGAGGGGGACCTGGTTCGGCAGCTTCAATCATCTTGCGAAGTCTTATGATGTCGGCAAGCGAGAAAGAAAGACAAGTCCTTCAACAACTTCCGAGCCGCGGGGCTATTGTCGCTGGCGATAGCCTTTGCTACCTTCAAGGCAATACGTCCCAACTTGTTCGAACCATTCCTGGGGATGGGCTTGCCGACTTCGCCATTGTGGGGTTCAAGGAAGCGCAGTGTCTTCGCTTGTGTCATCTTCTGTGTGGAGCACGGGCCATGGAGCGGTAGCGTTGGCAAAGTCGGCGTCCAATGTTAAAGGAAACTACAGGTGGGGAGTTTAGGGTATATAGCGCTTCTATGAGGCTTCCATAAGGTATATAAGCGTTTTATAAGGCTCCTATAACGGTAACTACCCACCTGAAAATGTCCTAGACAATGGCTTTGCGAGGAAGCCCACAAGGATGCCACTGTTGCCTTGGAGCTCTTGCCATCAGGAAGGGAAACACCCATCTCGGATGCCTTCACAAGCATCTCGCTTTTTGTGAAGATATCCCTGAGCCCCTAAACCCTAATCCGCAAACCCTAATCCCTAAACCCTAAACCCTAATCCCTAAACCCTAATCCTTAAACCCTAATCCTTAAACCCTAATCCCTAAACCCTAATCCCTGAACCCTAATCCATAAACCCTAATCGATAACCCCAAACCCCTAAACCCTAATCCCTGATCCCTAAACCCTAAACTCTAAGCCCTAAACCCGAATCCCTAAACCCTAATCCTTAAACCCTAATCCTTAAGCCCTAAACCTTAAAGGAGACGCTTTCAAGAGCCCGGGCCGGGTCGGAACCGAGCTTCCAACAGTGGTGGCTGAAGCAGAGCCAAGCGGAAGGCCTCCTGAGCTTAGGGCTATAGGGTTAGGGTTTAGGGTTTAGGGTTTAGGGTTTAGGGTTTAGGGTTTAGGGTTTAGGGTTTAGGGTTTGTGTGAACTTATTTATATTTACACACAGCAATACATGCATAAATATACGTACATACATACATGCTTTCATACATACATACATACATACATACATACATACATACATACATACACATTTACATATATATATATATGTGGTCTTATGTATCTATAGGGTTTTACATCTGTTGACAAGGGTTCTACACGGGATTTTGTTGGAGGTTCGTACACCGGGTTGGATAGGGCTTTACTCCCAGACACCGTCGTAACGGTATTGGATTCCAACCATGTATGAGTGCAACGCGTGGCCGGCTGCCGCCGGTTCAGTGGTGCTCATTTTGGGTATAGAGGCCTTAATAATTAGAATGGGGTTTTGGGGGGCCCATTATACTATAATTCTAACAAGTAACCCCCCAAAATAGTATAGGTAATCATGTAGGCCCCTGGTTCATCTTGGAAACCTAAACCCTAAACCCTAAACCCCTAAACCCTAAACCCTAAACCCAAAATGATGACCTTATTTAGGCCCCTGGTTCATCTTGGAAACCTCAAGCGGTGCTCCTTGAGAGGTTCTTTGGTATGGAGGGCAGGGACCGCGACGTGCTCCCTGACCAATGCGTAAGGTTTATGGTGCTTTTACAAGGTCTTCATATAGGGTTTAGGGTTTAGGGTTTAGGGTTTAGGGTTTAGGGTTTAGGGTTTAGGGTTTAGGGTTTAGGGTTTAGGGTTTAGGGTTCTTCATGTAGGGCTCTACAAGTCCAGTTTCACGCCGATGGCTTGCAAGCATGAAGATCTTGGCTTCGTCGGGCAACTCGCCGAACCTCGTGGCCTTCCCTTAGGGCTTAAGGTTTTTTTTTTAAAAAAGTGCAATAGCTTCTTTCTCCGCACGAAGCCTGCCCAATATGGGGCCTGCACTGAACAACACACGAGGGTGTCCTCAAGACAGACAAAACGAAAACACTCACAAGAAGCTGACTAGCCCTCAGAAGGCTCAGCTCTGTCAAACGTCTCCCCATCACGACTCCTAGAACGCTCACGCTGCCAGTTCACTTCAGGTACATCCCTCGACACGACGGCAAGGAGATCTCCCTCAGGTACAAGTCGAGGTGCAGGACGGGGGCGTTGTAGTCGACGGCGACCAGATACTCGACGTTGATGAGCAAGACGAGGCCGGAGAGCGTCCAAGGGTAAGTTGGGAACTTCCTCTGTTTCATCGGCCTGCACCAAGTACAAATCCCGGTCGTATTCTGAAGGCCAATTGCCTTCCGGAACGTCCTGTCCTTCCGCACGGTAAAGACGTTGCACTGCTCGACGCCAGGCACGACGGCGATATCCCGCAACCGTATGGGGTTCGTGACCAGGAAGAAGACGCTGTAGGTCCGGTAGCGATTGTGGAAACCCAGGCTGCAGCAGAACCACTGGCGCATCCACCGTTTGCCATGTAGACGAGGACGACAATCCTGACCCATAGGCAACTTCACCTGCTATCACACCATAAGCCCGGCGCTCTGCCAGGTGTCCGTTGAACGGAAGAGCTGTGGTTGGTTGACGCAGCCAAGGAACTGCCTCATCTATCGCCACCCCCAAGAGGCGGTCTTCATGTGCAAGCAGGCGGCGACGTGCTTGAAGGCGCTGAATGAAGTCCACAACGTCAACGCAGTTGGAGAGGACCATTTCCCGATTAACAGCGTCCCTTACGACGTCCTCCGGCCGGTCACGGTGAGGGGAAGTAGACGTTGTGCTCGTGGTCACGGTCAGCCACGTGAGGCTTGGCAATTGTACCCAAACCACTTCATCCACCACGTCGTACACGGCGTCGGGCAAGGTCTCGTAGCCGCTTGGAGATGTAGACGTCGAGGTTGAAGACCAAATGGCGCTCGGCAGCAAGGTAGTGTACCACATCATCCCAGTGGTGGTTGTACTCGACGAGGTTGGTGTCCCCAGAGGCCGACTCGAGGAGGAGGCTTCTGCGGTCCGGTCATGTTCATCAGGTTCACGCCAAATACCAACTGGTTCAAGGGTGACCGGCCCGATCCTTGCCAGCAGGTCCTGGCTTATCTCGCTTCCCTCCTCAGCTGCATGTGAGGCCACTTCGCCATCGCTGTCCTCGATGCAGTAGCCCTCAGAGTCAATCTCCCAACCATCATGGGGCGAGAGGACTTCTTGTGGACTCGGTCTCCCCGCCATACTTGATGGGCCATCGCTCGATCCCGAGGGACGTTCATCTGAGGAGTGCATTGCAGTTTCTCCTGAGACCGCCTGGCTGCTCTGGCTCGAAGCTGGGGGCGGCGGCGTATTTTCAAGTTCTCCCCCTTGTAGTGGCGTGGTAAGGTGACGGACAAACTCGTCCCGCAAGGTGTGGATCAGCTGCCTGGACCATTGGAACAGCCTCCATCGTGCCGCCTCTGTTGATGGCACCCTGCGAATAGGCAGGAAACCACGTGGCATGAGACGGCGGGTCAGAACTTCTAAGATGGCCTCCAGAGAATCCATTCCTTCTGAGGCCCTCCTGACCATGCAACTGAGTGCCCACCTACTTTCTGGCCCTGTGTCATGTTCTTGAAACTGGTCCATGCGGTCAAACATCCTCTCCAGTTGCACGATGACGTCGTCCGGGACTCTGTGTTCTTCCAGCCTCGCCCTCTCTGAGTTGGTCATCTGCATGAAGAAGATCTCGTCCCCAACGTGCTCGTCCTCAGAACATGTAACTGGTTCCATCCATGTCGTCTTTGCCACGGTCGATGTAGGCCTTGTCGACGAATGAGTGGAGGTGGGCTCAGCTGAGACGGCCGCGAGTATCAGTCCACGGCCCTCGGGGTAGGTGGTGGTGGATGTGCTCCGCACGACAGCCCACCAAGTCCAGGAAGACCACGATGTAGTTGTGCTCGAGGTCGACCACCACTGTTCCCACTCGTCATGGGTCCATTGTCGCCACCATGATTGCCCTTCAGGGTCCGGGTGGATTGTTTCCCCCATTTGGGCGTCTCCGCCGGCTGGGTGTTGGCGGCCTTGTCGTCGGTCACGTTCGCGTGCATATTGTCGAAGCCAGGCTGGGCGCCATTGTCCTTGCAAGTACTCCTCCATGCGCTGCTGCTTTTTAAGGGTCCTTCGCGGTCCGGAGCCTCCTCGATGTTGACGAGCTTCTTCCGGCGTTCTTGCTCGGGCATGCCACACCCCGTGGTGCCAAAAACCCACGGTTCTGTTGGCTGCCGGCATCCTGTCCTCATCTGTGCTCTCGACGTCCGCCACGGCGCCTGGATCCGTGTTGGGCTCAGGTGTGGAGGACTCGTCGGTGGCGGCATTGTCCGGAATGGATTCTTCCCCCGCCGTCGTAGACGCATCGGAAGGTAGGGCTCCGCTTCGAACTTTGAAAGTCTCCCCATAGAACGTCTCTGCCACCACCACGTCTTCGCCCGCATGTTGACTCGTCCCCACGACTGTGAACGGTGCCACTTCTTCCTCCGCCACGGTGGGGAGGGCAGGTCTAGTACGGTGTTTCAGGGTGCCGTTGAGGTTATGCCAGCGATCTCGTCCCGGTCGTGCAACACCTCTTCTCACAATGACACCTTCTTGTGCTCGTCCCAAGGTGGAGGAAGTCGGTGAGGAGGTCGAGCCGGACGACGTAGACAATGGCTGGCCTGAGGAGGATGCGGCGGATGTAGCGTCTCCAACGTGTAGATCAGGTTGCGCGCTCGATTGTAGCGTTGTTGGCTTCGCTTCGGGCATCCATTCCCCTGTTGTGGTGTTCCAGACCCAACTCCGCTCGTCATGCTCTGTGGCGCTTTCCAGTCCTTGTTCCCCTTCATTGTCCACAGGGCCTTCAATTTCTGGAATTGGTCTACCACGGAGTCCTCGTCTGTCCATCACCAGCGGAAGCCAGTCGGGCGTGGATGAAGAGGTGCTGTAGCCGGGCACGTTCGGGTGAATGCAGTGATTCGTGCTGCTTGACCAGGACTGGCTGTTGACGTTCTCCTGGCCGGTGTGACGTGCAGTGAGGTGCTCGTCATCCCCCGTTTCCATCTTGACGTAGTCAACCCATCCGCTGGTGGAAGATGCCGAAGCCACAGGTTGATGCCAACCACTCGTATAAGTCGAGGAGGAGGGCGAAGTGTCATCCTGGTCATTCGTGTTGTGGGACGAGGGCCACCACTGCCGGAACGTGTTGTTTCCTCCCTCGACCTGGCCGATGTCTTCGTAGGCGTCATCCGTGTTGTCCGTTCGGTCATAGTCAATCCAGTGGCTGGTAGAAGACGCCGAGGACGTGTGAGGCCACCATTCCCACGAGTTGGACGGTGGCGTCGCGGCACGGGCAGAGTGTCCTCCAGCAGGCTCCCCAGACTCCAAGGGCACGTCCAGCTGGGAGGACGGCCAGGATGCATTTCCTGGTTCATAGTTCCTCCATCCTTCTGGGGTCTGTGGCGTCCACGTCTTATCATCATTGTCGGTGCCCGCTGCATTGGCTGACGAAGGAGGAGTGTCGTCCCAAGGGCTCCATCCGAGGTGATTTTCAAGCTCCGCCGCGTCAATCTCTTCTTGCTGGAGGGCCAGGGAGACCTCCTCATCCCAGCCCGCTGCCATGTGGACGACATACTGCTGATGGCTCGTGGGCGGTCTGTTAAAAGGCGGGCACGACGAAGTGCAGGTCGGGGGAGTTGCCGTCGAGGAAGAAGCCGGGGTAGAGGCAGAAGATGACATAGTAGGTTCATCCCAACGATGTTCCCATAGGTGTCCTGGATGGTCGTCCGGAGGTGGTGCCGAGCCGGGAAAACCGATGAACGCCATTGCGAAGAGTCGCCCCACGTAGAGCTTCGCCATGGCCGAATATGGAGAGGAGCGTGAAGGAGGGGCCGTACAGAAGCGCCTTGAACCAGGAGCTCGCACGGGCATGAGTGCATTCAGATAAACATTCACAAGGGAGCAGACACTGTCAATCTCGGATGGCATGCACAAACAGGTCATGTAAAGGGAGGAAATGGACTGATGGCTGTCAACCTCAGGGACATGTAGAGGGCCATGAGCACGTCAGCACGAAACTTCACCTAGTTCACGACTTCTACTTGGAAGCGATGTCCCTTAAGGCGACTAGTAGCGGATGGCAAGTTGACGCCCTTGTGTCCATTTGATGTCCCAATTGTTGAGGTACTCTGTTCGAAGTTGGCTCCAGTGGTCCCGGCTTTGAGCGAGTAAGGGCCAGTTGACCCCATGTGTTTCACTCATTTGTCTTTCGGTGTTGGAAGCATAGAAGCGGGATGGGTGTCTTTCTCCAACAACAGGTCCAAGGCTTTGTTGGTATCTCCACCATCCCTGAGATCTCCACAGTAAGGTGCGCATAGGTAGCGAGGGGACAATATGGTTAGCTTGCAGGACCTCGGTTCTTCGAGCCCAGTGCCCGAAGAGGGTGTGCTGTAAAGTGAGGATGCTAGTTGACCAACGGCTTTGTCCATGTGCTGCTAGCCATGCTCTGCACTCTCTCATGGATCTTGCATTCCACTCATACCATGTTTCTTGTCCGCGGCGATGCAGGCGAAAGGCATCTCTCAGGGTGTGCATCTGGAGCATGTTTGCTTGTCGCAGGTCTTCTGAGCTCCAAAAGACTGCTCCGGCTGTCCAGTAGAACTGGCTGGCAACCGAAGTCCCGACCATCGCTGCTTTGCGTCCCCATGAGGCTCGCCCCCGTAGTAGTTCCCGATGGGCAGCTGCCGCGGCTCTTGTGCGGGAGAGGAGTTCCTTTGCCTGCTGAGAAGGGGAGTCATAGAAGTTGAAAGACAGGCCCAACACCTTGAGGGACTCAGACGGTCTAGAGATCACGTACATATTCTCCCCCACTTGAGCTCGTCGCGGTCCACGGTAAGAGGGGGACGCAATGATCTTTGTCTTCTCTGCCGCCAGGATGAGGCCACTTCGCTGAAGAAGCCTAGCGAGGACATTCACTCGCTTGCCAAGTCGGCCTAGCTGGTTCTCCAACAGAAAAATGTCGTCCTGGTAGAAGATCAATGACATGTCCAAACCTTCCAGTGGCGCGCCGAAGGCCTTCCATCCTCTGCATTCCGTGAGGGTGGTCAAGATATTGTCCATAACCAGGCCGAAAATCTCTGCAGACTCTGGTGCGCCCTGCTTAATGCCAATGTTCGGCTCAAGAGTGATGGCCTGTCCTCCCGGAACTTGTCCATTGAGACGAAAGCTACGTAGCTGGGCGAGCATGTATCTTAGTTCACACGGGCCCTCCTCCACTGGGAAGTGGGCTTTCAGGTACTCCACTATTTTGAGGCGGTCGATGCGGTCGAATGCTCCAGAAATGTCCAACTTGCAAAGAAGTGCAGGGGTTTTCCATTCATGGATCACGTCCCGAACTCTGCTGACTGATCCTATCACGTCAGCCGCTTGGCGTCCTTTTCCGCAGCCAGAGATTCGGGATCCGTGACGCAGCAAGGGCATGCATCTTTCACAGACCATTTTGTTCACGAGCTTGTGGAATGCTGACGACACGCAGATCGGTCTTAGGTCCTTGGGTTTCGTTGGACGGTCAACTTTTGCGAGAAGCGCCAAGAAACTGTCTTCCCAATCTGTTGGCATGTCCAGGTTCTCCACGATGTGGTTGATCACCGCGAGAAGCTGGGGGCCCAAATCATCATCCGAGGCAATCGTCCGAAGAAAGTGGACTCCAATCCCATCTGGCCCAACTGCGCTGTTGACCTTCATGTTCTGCACCTGTGTCCGCATGTCAATGAGCGTGAAGGGCTCAAAATGGTCTCCCCGTACAGAGTCGATATGCTCCTGCAGAAGTTCGTCCCAGTCAGAGAGGTATGGGTTCGTGAGCTTGTCACGCAGGTGCTGCTGGACTTTCTCTGTGACTTCCTTGGACGAAGCGGATTCGAGAAGTCCACCCCACCACCCGCGTTTCCTTCTTTTCTCATTCTGGAGGGCTCTGTATTGACTCCAGTCCCCGTTGAGGATCTTGCTCATGCGATCGGCCTGCCATTGTCTGCGGGCACGTCGGCGTCCACAATGTACACGTTTCCACGTCTCCTTACTCCCTGAATGGCGAGCGGCAGCAATCATCGTCTTGATCTCCTGGGGGTCGGTGTACGAGGAGGGGCGTCTTGGTCCCGTTGAAGTCTTCGCGAGTGTGACAATGTCCTCGACGGAGCTAAGTTGCACACGTGGTGGTGGGCCTAGCATCCATCGCGGCCGCGAGTCATTGCCCCACTCATAGACTGATTTTCCGGCGACGTAGACTTCGCCCCACAGTGCAGCATGGTCGCTACCAATTGTGTGACGTCGAGCTGCATCAATCAGGACGGTGCGACAGTCAAGTTGACGAACCCACAGAGTGTCGATCTGACGGCCTGTCCTCCTCTCGTCCCTCGGGAAGTGGGTGGGCATGGTTCGCTGCGCCACTCTCGGCGCAATTGCTTTCATCCCAATATTCTCTGCTTCAACTGCGAGGTAGTTGAGGTTCGAGGAGGATGATCCCAAGCTCGCTTCATCGTCTGTGTCATGTGCAACCCATGTTGGTACTTCGTTCATGTCGATTCCACAGGCGAGTGGATACTGTCGCCACTTGCGCGGACAGGTCCTGAAGAACTGCAAGACCGCACGCTGGTACTGGGCATTTGTGACACCTGTCAGCGCATGAAACGATCCCAGAACCACTCGACCAAGACCTCGAAGACGAACGAGTAGCCACATGCCTCTTGTGCTTGCAATCTTGCCAATCAGCGAGTCGAACTTGTCAATGGAGATGCCGATGCCCACACCCCGCCAGTGTTGTTCACTCCTATGTGTAATCCAGTGGAAAGCCTCGGTGTCAACTTCATCCCATCCTGCATTGTCCCTGGCAATTTCCTGAGCGAAGATCAGATCCGCCTCCATTGCCGCCACATCCAGTTTGTTAATATTTTGTCCAGCAAGGTTCCACTGAAGAAGTTTTCCCCAACGATGTTTTGCACACTGTCGAGGAGCCGTAATTGATCGAGTCTTTGACTGCGAAGGACGGCTCGAATTCGAAAAGGTCCTCCCGCCACCATCACGTCGTCCATGTTGGTCAACAGACGGTGAAGGAGGGGTGAAAGAAGATTGCCTAGGGTGTCACAGCTCAAGCTCGAAGGCTGCTTTCGCAACCTCCGGCGAACAGCCAGCTACCAACCCGACGGCCTCCAAGTTGATCCAGCCACCACTCATGTTGATAGTCTCCATGTTTTTAGGGGCCCGATGGGTGGCCGAGCCAAGCTTGTGGATGCCTCCCCAAATCGTCCCCGCTGACCAATCCATGTCGTAGAATGTTGGCTGGGCGTGTTCAACGTTGAGCGCTCGTCCCTGGTCGTCCTTGGAGTCGGCCGCCAAAGCGCAGGCAACGCGACGGATCATCGAGATGTGGCTGGTTCTCAATCGGGCAGCTTTGGTCTTCATGAACGCCGCCCAGGCAATCTTATCATCCCCGGTGGACTTCGTGCTTTCAAGTGTGTACTTCGCCCCAGAGATGGCCTTGACAACTTTCCACATTCTGTCCTTCACCTGGGCATAGGATTCGTCCGCTCGCTCCTTGAATTTGATCATCCCCACACTGCGTCTTGGTCCGTACACCGAGAGGTTCTCAACGTCCAAGAATGGCTTGATGTCATCCCTCTGGAGGAGAGGAAGGGCCTCGGTCTCGATCGTCCCACGTTTTGTGTCCTGGAGCCAGCCCCCTATCACAAGGGTCCTCTTCTCATCCTCAGACAAACTTTGTCCTTCCGCCGGCTCGCTCTGGACATTGGCAACTGGTCCGACCCCTGCACCTGCTGGAGAGACAAGACCAGACATATTCCCTCCTCTGTGTGAACGGTTTTGGAGGAACTCGGCCCATGGATCAGCCGACCTGTTGACGGCCTGGTGCATGTTGGGCTCGAGCCGAGATGAGGAGGCGGCTTCAACCTGGACCTTAAGGTTTTTCACGTCCTCCGTCAAGGTGTCAAGTCGAGAGACGGTGGTGTCACTCTTGGTCTTGATGTCCCTGATGTTTTTCTCATTGATCTTTGTCCTCCCCGTAAGGGAGCTCAGCTCCCCGATTTGTTTCCGTTGAGTCGTCTCGACCTGCACGATCCTGTTCTCAAAGGTCCCCCAGGCGTCGCGAAGTTCACGAGCATGTTGCTGGAGCATCTCTCGAAGTTCCCGACCTGTGATCGGCACATCGTCCCCGCTGCTCCGGGATGGTCGCTTGGAAGGACTGTCAAGGTCTGGATCCTCGAGCTCACTTCCGGGCACGGTCGGAACTCCTCTGACGGCCACGGCACTTCTCCCTCGCTTCTTCCTCTCTTGTTTGGGCTCGACAAGGTCATCCGCATCCGACTCACCCTCCGCGATCTCCGTGGGGGAGGGCACTTCGACCGCCATTTGGGTTTCCGTCATCGTCGATCCCAGACAAGCGAAGTCTCTCTCTCAAGGAAGGACAGCGAAGATCCCAGCGAAGGCACCCTCCAAAAGCAGATAGCGATCACTCACGTTGCTGAGACTTCGCCCCGGAGGAAAGCAGCCCACTCCAGCGAAGACGCCCTTCGGAAACAGGTAGCGGTCGCCCACAGTGATGGCCCCCAGCGGTCAACTTGCGCAGAAACAGGTAAAAAGGCAGGACCCGGATCAACTCCTCCAACTCGTCCCCTGGGAACCCGACGCAATCGCCCAGCGGAGAAAGGGCCCCGAGGTAAACGTCAAATCAGTTTTCGAGCAATACGGCTTGAGCCGTAGCCAGGGCTTAAGGTTTAGGGTTTAAGGTTTAGGGTTTAGGGTTTAGGGTTTAGGGTTCTGTCCATTTTGCAGGAGCTGCCTGGGCCGACTAGGCAACGTCTGGAGAGCTCCGTCCCGGAGGAGGGTTTAGGGTTTAGGGTTTAGGGTTTAGGGAATCCATCCCGGATTGTCGTCCAGTTGTAGGGTACCGAGCCGGGGAAATGATGTCGACGATTGCTCGCAACCACATCCCTCGAGTGTTGAAGCTCTGCTCAGGGTACAGGACTTTGGACGCTGAAGCCTCTCCCAAGCACTTGTTGACTTCCAGCCATACCCCAGACCCGAAACCTAAACCCAAAGCCCCTAGACCCGAAACCCTAATCCCTGAGCCCTACGCCCTAAACCCTGAAGCCCTAGACCCGAAACCCTAATCCAGGAGCTGCAGACCCGAAACCCTACACCCTAAAGCCCTAGACCCGAAACCCTAATCGCTGAGCCCTAAACCCTAAACCCTAAAGCCCTCAACCCTAATCCCTGAGCCCTAGACACGAAGCCCTAAACCCTAAAGCCCCAGACCCGAAACCCTAATCCCGGAGCTCTAGACCCGAAGCCTTATATCCTAAAGCCCTGGACCCGAAACCCGAATCCCTGAGCCCTGAACCCTAAAGCTGGCTGAAATTGAAATTGTTTAAAGTGTCTCATCGGTGTTAGCAGTGTAGTAAGTATTTCAGGGCTGAGGTTTTCAAGGCGTGGGTCTTCTGTATTTCTGGTTGAGGACTTGAAGGCAGTCGTGGTGTAGGGTTTACGCGGAATCAAACGTCGGGTTTACGATTTCGGGTCTAGGGCTTTAGGGGCTTAGGGTTTAGGCTTTAGGGTTTAGGGTTTATGGTTTACGCGATTGAAACGTCGGGTTTACGATTTCGGGTCTAGGGCTTAGGGCTTGGAATTCCGACAATCCTGATACTCACCGTAGGGCCCTCGTCATAAAGAGTTAACCGGTATGTTCGCCCGTTGATTCACGCCAATGCGCGGATTCATGACACTAGAATCAGTGGTAGTGCAGCAGTATCGGAGAGGGGCATGCTCCTTTCTAAGGCTTGGAAATACTGAGAGAAGCTACGTTACAACGTCAAACTGAGGCATGGCATCGGAGAATGCCGGCACGTCTACTCCGGTCAGTCCTTCATGCTGGCGAAGGCATCAGAGCCTGCAAATCATCATGCGGAAAGGTCTTCATCCGTACAGTTATTCAAACCAGCTCCCTGCGCGATTTGACGTAGCATGCCACGTCACGATTTTGGGCAATGCCATGAACCCCAAAACCCTAAAACCCTAAAGCCCTAAAACCCTAAAACCCTAAAACCCTAAAACCCTGAAATCCTAAATCCTAAAACCCTGAAACCCTAAAGCCCTAAACCCTAAGATGCCCAACGGCCTAAAGCCTGAAACCCCAGAGCTAAAGCCAACAGCGCAGGCCCCAAAACCCACTGCAGAAGCCCTTAGAATCTCAACACCGGAACATCGCGGCGAAATTCCCCAAAGGCGGGCCCAACTCATCTCAGCTCTTGCATTGTAGCTACTGTCGTAGTTATTGCAGTTGTTGTATTGTTACCGTTCAGGGTTTAGGGTTTAGGGCTCTGCAGTAGGGACATCATTACTTGGACGTCTATATGGGGGTTTCCGAAAATAGGGGACCCTAATGTAGTATCCTAAGTAGTGGGATCCTTATTATAAAGACCCCAAAATAAGGTACCCCTTGTTTTCGGAAACTCCCATATTCAGCCCTTGAGCCACCGGGGTGCTGGCTCAGACTCTCCAAAGCGGCGGGAACATCTGTTGAGAGGACCTGGCACCCAAAAGGCAGCCCAAAAGGCAGCTCAGCCCAGAGGGGACTTGGGGCATTAGGGCTTCGGGTTTAGGGTTTATAGGGTTTAGGGTTTAGGGGGCAGTAAGTGACTAGAGTTTCGCTCAAGGTCAAGTCGGGCTCAGGGTTTAGGGTTTGGGGTTTTGCCCAGTATATGGTTTGCTGCTAACGGTTAAGAGCACATAGGGTCATCAGTTGTAACAGAATAAGCATAAGTATATCGACCCAATGACTAGGCCCCGGAGTAAAACGCAACCGACAGGTCCGAAGCACTGAACGGAACAATCAAGGTATAGGGCTTGTAGGGTTTTGGGGTTTAGGGTGTTGGGCATCGTAGAGACTAAACCCAAAGCCCTAAGCCCTAAACCCTGTCTGGAGCCTTCAGGAATCTCCACAGTCGGTCCACGTCAGGAAGCTTGCTCCTTCTAGCTGTAGGAACCTGAAACCCTACAGTTTGGGGTTCAGGGTGTAGGTTTGGCCCTAAACCCTAAACC
>CAJNDV010009369.1:9815-19815 GCA_905221635.1 Symbiodinium sp. CCMP2456
TATATATATATATATATATATAATATATATATAATATATATATATATAATATATATATATATATATATTAGTTTTTTAGAACGGGCTTTGATGATTAGGGTTCGGATGGGTTCAAGGCTGAGGGTAGAAATGGGTGTTTTGTTTTGCAGTTTAACTACGTGCATGTATGTACACACTGTAAGCGGGTTACGACTCGTACATGCTACAGTAGTGTTGTTTGGGGGTTTGGGGGAGTTCTCAATCGCCGGCGGAAGGTCCATGTCTTGTAGAGTATTCGTGGGCTCCCCACTACGCCTCTAACAAAAAGGGCACCCCTTTCCCTGCTACTATGCATTTCTTGTTGGACGACCCCAAACTGAAAAGATAATAAGGATAGCATTACTGTGCGTAATCTTAGGGCCCTCAAGTACGAGGGCTCAGAAATGAAGGGTGGCAATTAAGGATATGTCGGATAGAAGTATATGGCGAAACTGGGTCTAGGCATTACAGTATATCAGGCTCAGGGTGACTTAGGCATAGGGTTTAATTGGAGTAGCACGGGCTTAGGATTGCGGGTTTGGGGCTTTGGGTTCAAGGTTCGGGCTTAGTTAGGGTTTAGCATAGTGCATTTTGTCGCTGTGTAGTTGAGGTCTAACCACGTGCTACCCAGAGGCAAGGGCCCTGGCCTCACGTGTACACAAGGCTTTCAAGCCAGCGACGGACTCATGCAAGCTCCCCGTTTGGATTTTTGGTACTGTTCTAGAAGTTGCTAGGGGGCGAAACCTGAAACTCATGGCTTGCGTGCAGGGAGTAAAGACGTGGACAACTATCACGACATCAATCAGCCGCTGATGCAGCTCTTAAAACGAGTTTCAGGGTTTAGGGGTTCATGACTAGAGGACATATCTACCAAACACACTTTGGCTGACACAATGCCTACTATCAGGAAAGCCTGAAAAGTCGACGAATGTATAGTACATATATATATATATATGCTAAGGCCTTAACGGACAGGGTCTGAGAAATACACGCGCTGAAGTATCTGTGCACATGGACTCCAAGGACTCCAAGGGTAGCACTACGTTATCAGAACCGTCGAAGAGTTCAAGGATTCGACCCCTAAACCCTAAACCCCAAACCCCTAAAGACCTGTGACATCCGTGTACAAACTCCATTAAAAGCTCCGCCTACAGCGCTCTACATGGGTGTTATAGGAGCTTCGGGCTTGAGGGTTGTGGGCATCAGTAGACACAAGGTGCAATGTAGTTCAAAGCTTTTTCATGTGGGAATTTCCGAAATTAGGGGACCCTAATATAGTACCCCAAATAGTAGGATCCTTATTATAAGGACCCCAAAATGAGGTACCCCTCATTTTCGGAAACTCCCATATGCGGACACACTATAACCCTTGTCAGGGGCGGGCATGAATCTCTGGCCCGATGGTTGATTCTGAATCCTTGGACCCTTAGGGTTTAGGGTTTAGGGTTTAGGGTTTAGGGTCTAGGGTTTAGGGTTCACAGCCTTGAACTCGGAGAGTCAGTCCTAAAGCTCTATAAATTAGGCATAAACCCTACATCCCGAAAGACCGACTATCCATGAAACCCCTCCACACTAGGAACTCAGCATCACCAGGGAGCATGCAGCCGAGACCAGGGGAGGCAAGGCGTCTTCAAGCTTAGGCGCCAGGCGCACCCCCTGGCACTCACGGAAAGCGTGCACCTCGCACCTCGAGCTGCCTGAAACTGTAAGGTTTCATTCGGGCTGTGGGTACCCTTATAAGGTTACCGTCATAACGGGCTTCTGACAGAGTTATAGAGTCAAAAGCTGTGGAATATTTTCTAGCATGATATATAGGGACTATATCTGACAAGGAGACATCAGGTTAATATCTATTATTCGAGGACCAGGTGTGCTTAGGTTATTTTGGGGTGAGGGTCTAAGGAGACAGAAACTCCAGAAAAACAATGGAGTTTAGCGGTTTGTTGTCATCATTGTTGCCATTACTGTGGTTGATTTCCGAGCCTGCTTAGTGTTAGTACTATGTCTTTATAGTTGGAATTACCATCATCACTAGCATTATGATTATGGTCATTACAGGGCGTGAAGCTTCTATGATTCGGGCGTAGGGGTGCAAACCTTCCTCGAGAGGATTTGGGAAACACTTTAAAGGACCTTAGATATGGGAGTGTAGAGTTTAGGTTTACGGGTTGCAGGTCTGCCTTCTACCCTGCTAAGCTAAAACTTAAGCCCTACTACTGTAAGGATTACAGGACTTACGAAATAAACCCTCCTATTACGGATCTATAAGTCAAAGCATTACAGCTGGAAGTTTAAGGCTCTGGGTCGTGATTGCTTGCAATGTCATGAACATGCTTTTTCTCGAAGTATCTAAACTCTAAGCCCTGAAGCTACACCTAAACTTTACGTCATCTACCGAAGTGCACAGAATGCGAGCTTGTCGCTACCACCGAGCCTTTCTTTGCAAGTCCGGGGCGTCCGAAAATCAGGCCCAGCACTGGTACTTTAGGCCCAAGGTTTAGTCAAAGGGATGCACATGTTGGCGTTTAAGGTATACTAACCCATAAACCCTCATAGAACCCTTATACATCCCGTAAAGGGTTCAGGGTGCCGGCATTTAGCGGCGCTGCTACACAAGGAAAGGCCCAAACCGACACAGTTTCAATACCAGCAATACCGCCTTTGGGTTATCCACCCTACACCGAAGATCTTTGATCTAGCTAAACAGACCAGCAGTCTTCTGACAGCATTGTATATTCGGGGAAGGAAGGTTAGTAGAGGACCCTGCATGGGAGTCGTTAAACACGTGTCAAGACTTAGATCCCCTACAGGAACAAACCGTCAAGAACAAATCCTTGACCCAACCTAGACCCTGAATTGCAGTACTGTGTTCTTCCGGGCAGAAATATTGTCGAAACATCCCTAACCCAAGGCCCTAGATCCTACAACGAAACGTAGACCAGTTGAAAAATCGCAGTACCGTTCCTGTTGGCTTTCCATACCGTATCGAACAGAGATATTCAGCCTAGGCTCAGACCCAACACAGTAAGTTAAACCTGCAGCCAGAGCTCTTAACTATCGCCGGAACCCGCAAAGTGACTGTTAAACCCTCAGCAAACATGTCTAAGCTCTAAACGCCCGAACTCTAAAGCCCTGAAACCCTATACACCCCTAAACTTTTTGTGGGAAAGGGAGGGGTCTGAGGACAACAACAGGACACTCCAAACCCCTTACACCCCGAAACATGCAAGCCCTTCAATCCCTGAGGTTTGGTCCTTCAAGCACCAGCCAACAGCCTAAACCGAGGCATTAAACCCCACATAGAGCAGAACAGCCAAAAGTTCGTCAACCTAAGCCCCCTTATAGAAACTTCATCCCAAGCCCTAAACTCCTAAAGCCTTATTTAGATAGGTTGTCTTCCTTTCAGCACCAGCCAAGAGCAGAGCTGACCAACTCTGTGGGCACTTGGTCTTCTCTTCAAGCCAGCGAGCGCCCACGGACGAAGCACCGCGACAGAAAGCAGACCCGGGATGATCTCAACATAACGGTTCGCAAGGGCTGTGCAAACCTTGCGGGGTTCTATACGGGATTCCATAAAGCATGAAGTTGCTGTGGGGCCTGGGTTTTTGCAAACCAGCTTTTAAGGTGCCAGGACCATGTTTATCGGAGAAGTCACTTACACCAGAATAGCATAATACTCCAAGTTGAATTGTCATCCCCACAAAGAAAATCCCCCGATCTCTTCAATTTTCTTGGGCGTGGCAGCGTTAGACATCCCAAACAAAACTCGGCGCGTGAGCGTGAGCTTTCCTGGGTTCGTAGCTAGAGCAGTGTAGGCTCTGCATGATGGCACGTGGCATTCCGGTCAAGCCGTAACGGACGGCTTTGATTCGGTGAGCCGGCATGAGGAAGAAGCTGGAAGATCAGAAGCACCGCGTCAAGAGGGTTTTGTCCACAGCTTTGCCGGGCGGAAGTGCCATTGCTGGGCGCTTGCCCGGCATAGTGGTTCTCGAGACTTCAAAATTTCAACACTTGACCCCAATGGCCTATGCAGGAGCAATCTAACGAAGTCAGCACAGCTCCAAAATGGATGCCGCAAGAATGAGTTGCGATGCACGGCATGTGTATGATCTTTGACTTTCACGCAGGTATCTGTTCTTTGACAGCGGCTCTGCTGTTAGAGCTTGAAAGAAATGAAGACGCCATCACGAAACCAAGCCACGACACATGTGCTGCCTAGGCCTACGTAGTCAAAACGTGCCAAGGTGTAGTAGCGCATGAAGCCACCCTGGTAGAAGTCATAAACAGTGCAGGGAATTTGTTGCCTTTTCACCGGCATCATGGTTGGTGGTGCGTGGCAAGGTCCTGGGTTGCGCAATGACTATAGACACTCGGTCATCTGTCGACATGTTGGTTCTTGGTTTGTTCATGCCGATGATGATGATGCCAGAATTCTACCGTACGGTCCAGCCTTCTGACCGTGGGAGCGCCCTCGCTGCAGGCATTTCGGCTCAGATCACCGTCGTCAGCCAAGTATCCTTGAATTTCTTGCGTCAGCCAATGGAACGTCTTTGATGGAGAACCTGTCTGAGTCGTTGATGTACTGCGCGATGGACGCATGATGCTTGACATACGTCATCTTGGTTGCCATGTCCGCCTTCCTTGTTCTCGCCGACAAAAAGCCTTTTGCCAACATCATGCCACTTTGATGCCCACTCACGCCAACTCGTTGGCAAACCCCACGAAGATAAGGAAACACACGGGGATTCGCACAGTAGATGCGGAGTCAGAGTCCTTGCCATCGTTATGTCGGTGTCCTCGGTTTTGGTGTTCTCAACTGCCGTGTTCTCCGTGAGTGCGTCCTTCGCCGTTGCGTTCGAGTCGTTGTGTTCTCAACTGTGGGGTTCTTCGTTAGTGTTTCCTTCGACTCTGCCTCCAGGCTTTTGGCGTTCTCAACTTTCGGATTCCCTATGGGTCCATGTACTCATATAGCATATACATGGGCCCTAAAGTACGTATAGAGGGGCTTCATTAGGGCCAATGTATATACTATACGAGCACATGGACCCTTAGGGATTGCCGTTCACATCACATGTGGAGTGGGAGGCGGGCGAGACTCCTGGGCTGATGTTCGCCTCCCCCCCACAGCAGTCCAACTCAAGTGGTGATGAATTACCTACAACCAAAGACAGCGCATCAGACAAGAGCGCAACCCCTGATAGCATCATGTACGAAGAGGAGGTACATGACAATGAGACAAAACCAAGAAACATGCAGTTGAAAACGCTGAAAGTGCGGCATGCCAAAACGCAGAAGTTCAGAAAGAAGCAGTGAGTTGAAACAAAAGCACACACACACACACACACACGGACAAAAAGACAGACCAAAGGACATAGAAAGATACAAAACCACTCGAAATAGGCAAAGCCACTGAACAGTGCTATGCACGAACGCAGGCCCACCAGCCTCCTCTTCTCATTCCAGAAGGGTAGAGTTTTGAAATGGCCAGGGTTGAAGGTTTCAGGGACCGAATCCTTTCGTAAGCGTCGAGTCATGGTAGAACTTCGAAACGGATCGTTCGTGTCGGGGGCATTACAGCTTATCACTCTTGTGATAAAGGCCTTAAGCCTTGAGGTTCATTTATTTCCAAACTTTACATCCCCAACCTGAAACCCTAAGCCTTGAGTTTTGGACCTTTATTTCACTTCCGAAGTCTACCACCTACCCTAAACCCTAAACCCTAAACCCTAAACCCTAAACTGTAAACTGTAAACGCGACATCCGAGGTCTGCATCGCAGAGTACAGCTCCTAGACACATCTGCTGCCGGCTGAGCACACAATGCCCTTCCCTTCGGAAAGGCTCCGAAACCCAAAGAGTTCATGGTGCTGCCTTAAAATCGAACTACCGTGACCTACTTGCTATGTAGGTTTGTTTAATACAAAGCCTAATGATCCTAATTACTACAGAATTAAGCATATGTCATAGGGACCTACAAGAACTGGGGTTGGTACTGTAGTTAGGTAGGGCAGGTAGGGTCTAGGGGGCCTTAAAACCCTAACCCTAAATCCTAAACCCTAAATCCTAAACCCTAAATAGCCAAACCTGTCCCGGCAGCAGAGGCCAATGGCCGAGGGCAACAGAGCGACCTTCTGTGACTTCACGGCCCCTAAACCCTAAACTGCTAAAGCAAGGCCTTCATTAGGCGCTTCACACCCTAAACCCTAGACCCTAAACTGTGTCTTTTGTGCTTTTCTGTTTTTTGGGGGTGGTTTGTAGCCGGTTGTACTGGGGCTTTGTAGTGTTTCATAGGGTCTTCTAGGGCTTTGGACAAGGCTCCATACGGCTTCGAAAAAGGTTTTAAAGACGTCGACTGTAAGACTTATGCAGGGGAGTGAGTTCCTCTAAACCCTAAACCCTAAACCCTAAAGTGAGTTCCTCTAATAAAGCTTTCTGGAAGGGTTTGCATAAGGGTTCCTGCATTAGGAATTAGGATAAGGGTGTCTGAGTAACAGGAACAGGTTTTGGGGGGGGGGTAATTCGCGGGCCTGAATACTTAGAAGAGGCTTTTGGGGCATGTGTTTTACTATAATTATACTGAGGAGCCGCCAAAATAGTATAGGTAACTCTTTCGGCCCCTATACAGTATGTTCTGATGAGTCGAACATCCAAAGCCCAGGGCCGAAAATCAGCGAATCTGAGCTGGGTCGTCACGAGAGGCCCCGGCAGATACCATGTTTAAACAGGATGCGTAGCACATCCAATCAGCAAGGACCTACACTTATGGGGGATTCGTCACACTTATGGGGGAGTCGTCACAGGATCACAAGGGTAGAACCATAGGATAAGATGTAAGAACTGGAAAGCCGAAAACGAGATAAAACTCTGCAGTTCGAGCCTAAGGAGTCATCAGGGGTGCATAGCTTCGGGGAGCAACGGACATGTTAGGCTCCCCGACACCACGATGAGCCCATTGGAGGTTCCAATGTGGCATACATGACCAGGATAGCGCTGGCCGAATCCCTACGAACTGATGGGTTTCCTGGGGGTTTAGGGTTTAGGGTTTAGGGTTTAGGGTTGAGGCTGACGGGGTTTTAGGGTTTAGGGTGACGTCGTACGTACTGTAATGCGGGTTTGGGACGCACCTTGACTGGGTTATGCTGCCTTCTCATGATCTGTCAAGTCTCTCAAATAAGCCATGTGCCTAAGCCATGTGCCGGTCAGAGCAGCAGCTTTGAAAGGGGTGTTGCATCATCCCCCAAAGCTTGCCTTACCTACTCGGCCATTATGAGGAATTGAGCACATGAAATAGTCCAAAACCCTGAGGAAAAAACGGACCCAATAATTAGGTACCTGGGTTTGGGTTTGAATGTTCAGAATCTAAGCTAGGGGGATAGAAGCAATGTAGGTCAGTACTTAGAACACTTTATAATCACGAGTCACTTGGACCCTGACGACATGACCTACGAGGGTTCGGGCTTTACAGCTTCGGCTGCATGCTTACGGCCAGTGTCCTGGAACTATAGGTTAACTTTTGGGGATTAATGTAGGGGCCTTAATAATTACTTTGGGGGGGTCCGTATTATAATTATAGTCCAATGGGCCCCCAAAACCCTATTCTAAGTATGAAGGCCCCTACATTACATAGGGATTATTCTGATCGCAAGAGCTTCTAAACCCTAAACCCTAAACCCTAAACCCTAAACCCGAAGCCCTAAACCCAAAGCTCTAAGCCCAAAGCCCGATAGCAGCCTTACAGGGACGTGATGCACCCCATCTCTGAACGTTAGAGCCTTAAAGGCTGCCTAAACTTTAGACCCTAAACCCTAAACCCTAAACCACCAAGTGTGGGTTATTCCGAACTTAGGGGACCCTAATCTGGCCCCCCCGAAATAGTAGGATCCTTTAGAATAAGAACTCCCCCCAAAGAAGGCAAAAGGGCACCCCCCTTCTTTTCGGAAGCTCCGAAGTATGGGGGTAAGAACTTCCAGTTTCCATCTTAGGGCTCTTGTTCGGTTGTGGGCTTGGGGCTCATAGGGTTTAAGGTTTAGGGTTTGTAGGGTTTTGGGTTTAGGGCTTATAGGGTTTAGGGTTTAGGGTTTAAGGTTTAGGGTTTATAAGGTTTTGGGTATAGGGCTTATAGGGTTTAGGGTTCAGGGTTTATAGCGTGCAGGGTTTAGGCTTTCTTTTGAAAACTCTTTTGCGGCCGAAGAGTTCCGTGTTTAGGGGTGACTAGGAATGTTCAACCCTAAACTTTCAACCGATAAACGCCGGGTTGGGTTGGGGCAATAAGCGGGCCTTAATCAACAGAATAAGATTTTGGTGCTCCTTTATAGTATATTTAAGATAAGGAAAATTAAGGAATAATCCTGATGATGGTTTAGGCTTCTACAGTGACGGCATGGATCAGGCCAGCACTCCAATGAATTGGGGCGTGCGCAGGCAAGAACCTCACAGTGTCGTCACTTGCCCGTCTGGAAAAAGTTGCCGCTGAGGGCCTGGGATCCGCTAAGCCCCAAAGCCTAGAGCCCACGCCTTAGGGTTTAGGGTTTAGGGTAGCCAACAGCGGCTGGAAGACCCGAAAAAAACTGTTGGACGGGTCCCGAACACGGACTTCGGGGTTTGGGTCTTGGGCATGGGGCTGAAGGCTGCGCGTTGGGTCAGGTTAGAGTCTAGGGATCAGGGTCTACCATTTCAGCAAACCCGAAGCTGAGGATCCATGTACCCATGTAGTATGTACTGTGGCCTTAAAGTAGTCGCTATATAGGCACTTTAATATGTGTACACCATTACTGAAACTTCAGATCGCTCTATGAGGGTTGCGGATCTTGAGTTTACGGGGTTCAGGGGTTCAGGGTATATAGTAAACCCCAAAGTTTAATTTGGGTTTAGGGTTTAGGGGTTTAGGGTTGAGGGGTTTAGGGTTCAGGGTTTATAGTAAGCCCCAAAAAGGTTGGAAACCGGATTACGGACCAACAGTGCTGGGATTCCCATACATACTCTTACCTAAACCCCCCAAAATAGGCAAAAAACATGGCCCAAAGCCTCTGAAAGGCTATTATTCTGCATACGTTGGATGTCCAGGTAAGGATTGAGGGTATCGGGTTTCCAACTAGAGGGTTCAGGGGTGACGGCAACCTCAGGTTGCCGCCCTGTTGGACCATACAGGCCTTGATATTCTGATTTAAGGCATATTCCTTAGTTAAGGGGCATTGGGTTCTCTGGGTAATTGCCAGAACAGCGATATGTCGTACAGATTCTGCCTTCATCGTCATGTTACCATAGGAAAAAACCCACAACACAAAATCAGGAGCACCCTTCCTGACACGAAACCTCGCTGACTCTCTTTTCTGTGCTCAGCCACTTTCATTGAGCCCTCGTGTTTGCGTTCTAAGAAGGGACACTTGCCAAATCCTAAAACGCCCAAGCCCCTAAATCCTACACCCTAGCCCTACACCCTGAAATCTAAACCCTATAGTTTGAGCCCTAAACTACTGTTGATGGACAAAATTCTGCATGACCCAGATATAGTATAGTACCATTAACCCCATAGTTTAGGTACATAAGGTCATGCAGGATTTTGTCCATCACCCTAAACCCTAAACCCTAAACCCTAAGCCCAGTCGCGGCCTCACTCGGCCTTCTTTGTACGCTTGACCCGACTGAAGGGGCTGATCGAGTCGTCGAAAATATAGCGGAGGATTGCCCCTGATTGGTGGTCCCAGGTTTAGGGTTTACGGTTTAGGGTTTAGGGTTTAGGGTTTAGGGGTGGTCCCAGCCCTGCCTTAAGAACCCCAAAACCCCACTTTTTTGTAGGTTCTTGTTATAAACCCTAATATGGGATTTATAGGGACCCTACAAGAAAGTAGGTTTTGTTTGGGTTCTTAAGGTAAACCCTAAACCCCTAGACCCTAAACCCTAAACCCTAAACCCTAATCTAACCGTTTTATGGGCATCTCCGTGTGTCTCTGGAGCGCTACCGGGCTTTTCTTCGTTCCGTTGGG
>CAJNDV010009369.1:21224-36224 GCA_905221635.1 Symbiodinium sp. CCMP2456
GGGTTCGTGGCTCCTATCAGTTTTTTCCCCTATATAGGTACTTTAGGCCGTGTATATGCTATATGGGTACATGGACCCTTTGGGTTTGGTTGCGCTTCTCGCTCGTCCTTGCATCTTTTGCAGTAGCTGCCCAGGCCCTGGTTGAGTCACACACGGAACGCAAACCTCTTTAAGGACAAGCAGTTTTGGGGATCCTTTAAGGGTTCCTTACAGGGTTCCTTAAAGGGTTCTATAAGGGTTTAGGGTTTAGGGGCCTTAATAATGAGAATAGGGTTTGGGGGTTTCTTCAGTCGTAGCTTGTTATGTTGTACGGCTTCATGCTCAAGATTTGGCCTTAGGTTGATCATACATCGACTGCAATGTGCGGTTTCGTGCTCAAGATTTTGCTTCAGGTTGATCATACATCGACTCCAATGACACGCCTACGATAACTACTGACAACCGCATAGGCATACCCAATACCCTAAACCCGAATCCCCGAACCCTTAAACCTAACTAAACCCTAAACCCTAAACCCTAAATCCTAAACCCGAAGCCCTAAACCATTTGTTGGAACCCGGAACCTGACACACCGAAAGCTCTAGTCAAAACCTTGTGGAGCCCTCATATACAAACATGCCTAGAAATAGTACTGAGAATATGGATAAACATAAGACTCATGCGGTATCTCCCTTGAAGTCGGAAACTCAATGTCCTCATGCTCTAAAGGGAACTCTGAAAGAAAAGCCCGAACCCGAAACCTCCAAGCTCTTGAAAGACCAAAAGCCAGCCCCTAAACTGAACTTGGGACCCTAGCAGAAACGGCAATTCGAGCTGCTTCTTAAGGGGTTATAACCACCAAGGATAACTACGAACTATATAGTTCTAAGTCTACCCTAAACCCTAAACCTGAAAACCCCAAACCGTTAAGTACCCCCGCCCTAAACCCGAAACCCTAAACCCTAAAGTACCCTCCGAACTGAATCTTCAGAAGGCCTGGCCAACTGGGGCACTGCGGGAGGCTGTTGTAATACCTTCCATGCGCTGCTGGGTTCTGGTTAACCCTAAGGGTCCATGTACCCTTTGGCCCCAAAGTACCTATAATATAGAGACTACTTTAAGGCCAAAGTATCTATTATTTGGGCACATGGACCCTTAGGGTAAGGGATCTGATTTAAGCCTCGGCTTCCAGGGACCTTGTTAATTGGGTCCTTAAGGGGTCTAGGGCCCTAACTGTAAGGTCCTTGGAAGCCTAGGGTAAGTTACTGTTATCAGGAAACCGTCATATTTACGATATAGATCCCTATCATTGTAACTTAAACTAAGTTCCTTAAGAAGAACCCAGGTTATGTACGATATAGATCCCTATCATTGTAACTTAATGTAAGAAGAACCCAGGTTATGGTATACGCTTAGCTTTCGTAGCGGGCTCTATATGGATGGAGGGTTTAGGGACTTTTTGGTTCAGGGCTTTGCGGCTTTAGGGTTTAGGGGTTGAGGGTTTAGGGTTTCGGGTTTAGGGTATTCTTGAGTCCTCAAGGGGTCTTGGGCCCTCGTTCAGCTTTCATAGGGGCTGGCATGTTAATGCCGGGGCCTTAATCATCAGAACAGGGTTTTGGGGGGTTCTTTATTGTAAAGATAATATCATATACCCAAAACCGAATTCTAGTTAGTCAGGCCTCTATGTTAGTGTTGTTGTTTAGGGCTTCGGGGCTTAAGACCCAGGGTTCTAGTTTATGGAAGCCTCAGTGTCCATGTACCCAAATAATATACACTCTGGCCCCGAAGTACTTACATAGGGACTACTTTAAGGCCAACGTATCTGGGTAGCTCTCTAAAACAGGATCCCTTGTTGGGTCCCCAATACAGTACGGCACCCTTATAATATGGACCCTAAAAGGTACCCTAATTTCGAAAACTACCCATATACTATTTGGGCACATGGGACTTTCCGAAATCTAGGGGTACCTTATTTTGGGGTCCTTATAATAAGGATCCTATTATTTAGGATACTATATTAGGGTCCCCTATTTTCGGAAACCCCCACATGGACCCTTAGGGGAACAGGGGTTTCCAGTTCGGGGTCTCGGGTTTCGGGCTCCAGAGCTTCGGGCTTAGGGCTTTTTCGTGTGAGTAGCCTTAGTGTTTAGGGTTTAGGGTTTAGGGTTTAGGGTTTATAGGGTTTGGGGTTTAGGGTTTAGGGTCTGCCCGTCCGGTACATACCTAGTTAAAGGAAACTACAGGTGGGGAGTTTAGGGTCTATATAGGGCTTCTATAAGGCTTCTATAAGGTATATAGACCTTCTATAAGGCTCCTATAACGGTAACTACCCACCTGAAACTGTCCTAGACCTAGGCTGTTCAGTAACCCACCGGATCAAGCCTGGACTTTTCTGGGGTAGGTTCGTTTATCATTGGAACCCAGAAACGACAACGTAACACATGCATGCCACTGAACAACCTGTATACCCTAAACCCTAAACCCTAAGCAGCAACCTGACAAAGAAAGCTCTTGTTTCATTCTCGGGGCTCGGACTTGACCTCTGATTGTTGGGAGAGGGACCGCTGCGCTGCTGCTCCCGCTCCCGTAGTAATCGTATCGTCGTAGTAGATACGACGACGATTACTACTACGACCACCTCTACCACGACGATAGCTGCTACTACCACTACCACTAGCACTACCGCTACCCCCTACCGCTATGGCTACTTCTACTCTACTTGCACAGGCGCGCGTGGGGTGACTAAGTCGTGATGGCTCTTAGCAGCTTCCAAGTTTAAGCCCCGCGGACGTAGCACAAATCATTCACTGAACCCTACACCCTGCAACCCTAAAACCCTAAACCATAAACCCCTGAACCCTAAAAATTATAAAACCCTAAAATCCTAAACCCTAAACCCCTAAACCCTAACACCCTAAACATCCTAAACCCTGCGCCCCTAAACCCCAAACCCCTAAACCCCATAAACCCCAAATCACGAAGCCCTGCCTTCCGGGGCGAAATCCAAGCCCTGAACCCTACGCCCTTGACGTTAAACCTCTGAATCCCTGAACGCCAACACCGGTTTAGGGTTTTAGGGCATTAGGGTTTTAGGATTTAGGGTTTAGGGTTCAGAGGTTTGGGGTTTAGGGTTTTCGGGTGTAGGGTTGAATACCCAAACCCAAAAGCCTTAAGATTACAGGTTGCATTTGAGGTACTCGGACTCATACTATTTCTCACGGTTCTGTAAAGTAGATACAACAGAATATACCCTAAACCCTGTCAAAAGTTATTAAGGGCCACATCTATGTACACATATATTATATGTGTATGTATATATATATATATATATGTATATGTATTTGGATGTGTGTACATGTATCCACATATATATATATATATGTAGATATATAAATATATAACATGAATATGTATATATATATATAGAGAGAGAGAGAAAGAGAGAGAGAGAGAGAGAGAGTCCATGTTGCATCCGAAGCACTCGGGAGCCAGCTCTCGAACTTTTGGCAAGCTTGACCAGGCAATGTTGGGGAAGTCGTGGTGCTCCTTGGGGTTTAGGGCTTCGAACTTCAGGGCTATACCGGGTTAAGGTTTGGAGTTTAGGGCTTAGGCTTAGGAATTCAGGGCTTTGCAGATTTTGGGGCTTTTAGGGTTTGGCTTTGGAAGTCAGTTCTTCGCGGATTTAGGCGTTTAGGGTTTAGGACAGTGTCCCTATAGTCTCCATTGTAGTTCCTTTTGTCGTTAACCAATTTTATGCTTAGGATCCTATACTATGAAAACTTGGCGAAGCATCAGAAGGAACTACAATGGAGACTAGAGGTAGGGTTTAGGGATTCAGGGGTCTACGGATTTAGGGGGGGAAGGGGAGTCTTGCGGAGTGTCAAGCCTAACCCTAAACTCCAGTTAACGTAGGCGCCTGAATAATTCGGGTCTTGGGGCCCATTATGCTATAACTATGCTATGATAAGTTGCCCTCTGCTTCCAGGGACCTTATTATTGGGTCCTTAAGGGGTCTAGGGCCCTAACTATGAGGTCCTTGGAAGCATAGGGTTAATAGTAAGGAACCCCCTAAATAGTAGAAGTAATAAACCCCAAACCCTAAACCCTAAACCCTAAACCCCAAACCCTACATTGAGGTTTGACAGGGTGCGTGTACGGTTGAGGGCGGGTGGTTGAGGGGTTGAGGTCTGCAGTGGGCTAGGGACCTCTAGGGCCTAGGGTTTAGGGTTTAGGGTTTAGGGCTTAGGGTTTAGGGTCTAGGGCCTAGGGTTTGGGGTTTATGGAAGGTTTAGGCGGCTTAGGGTTCATGGAAGGTTTAGGGTATGGGGTTTAGGATTTATGGAAGGCTTAGGGTACGGAGTTTAGGGTTTATGGAAGGTTTAGGGTATGGGGCTTAGGGTTTATGGAAGGTTTAGGTTTAGGGTTTAGGGAAGGTTTAGGGTTTGGGGCATCCAAACTTGTACTCGACACTAGGCCCCTTTTCGTGCAAGCATGCGCCCAGCATGTTTCGAAACGGGGCCAACATTGGGTTTGCCAAGGTCGAGAACCAAGTTGCAAAGAACGGCTTGTGTCGCCTATTATAAAAGACAGGTGAACGTGGAGGGTCATGAATGGATAAAGGATGCCGTCTGCGGCCGAAAACTGCCCATAGGCCCCTTAGTAGTCCCTTTTTGGGATTACCTAATAGGATCCTAAATAGAAGCCACAAAAAGGAACTACTATGGGGCCTACGGGTATATTCACAGAACAAAGACCAACATTGTCTACAGCTCTGCTTGAGAAGTCCAGTGTCCTCCTCCAGAAGCACTGAATCCCTCAAGCCTGAAACCCAAAGTCCTCAAGCCCCGAACAAGGCGGTTTAGGCTTCTATAGAGTTTAGGGTTTAGGGTTCTATGGGGTTTAGGGTTTAGGGTTCTATAGGGTTTAGGGCTTAGGGTTCTATGGGGTTTGGGGCACAAGCCCAAACCCTAGACCCCAGACTTGGCAGCAGCGGGGCGTTGTGGTACCCCACATTGTAGGCCAGGCGGTTGAGCGGCCCGTAATAGGAATAAGTCTCCTGAGATTCGACGACCGACTGCTATGTATATATATATATATACATATATATATATGTATATATATACATACATACATATGTGTATGTTACATATATTTTGTTTTCTCTATTCAAGAACAATAATATACATATATATATATATATACAAAACCAATAACGACAATAATGACAGTAATAACATTAGTTCTATGATTTTGGGGAAGCCCATACAATTCTTGATACGGCAACTAATTAAAATAATTTGGGAACCCGGCAGAAACACAAATTTGAACAAGCACCGAACAAGGGAAAACAATCCGTTAGTTGAGGCCACTCTATTTTGCATGATCTTTACTACAGGCCCTAAAACCCTAAACCCTAAATCCTACAACCCTAAACCCCAACAGTACTCAAGAATTATCCGTATTGTACTTGAGCTAACATTCCCAGAGAGCCCAATACCCCTTAATTAAGGAATATACCATGCATCATAATATTAGGGCCCCTATAATTTAAGGTGTATTCCTTAATTAAGGGGTATTGGGCTCTCTGGGTTGAACCCCAAAGACTCTTAGGTCCTCAGGGACCCTAATGGAAGCCCTATAGACCGGAATCCCTAAACCCCCGAAGGCTTCACGGTTTAGGGTTTAGGGTTTAGGGTTTAGGGTTTAGGGACCCTTAGCAGAAATTCGTTACTAGGGCTCCGAGCAAGAACCCACAAGCCACAGCTTATGGGGTGGGTTCGAATGCTTTTGGGATATCTTTGGATACGAAAGCGGGCCCCGGATGGTATATGTTTTGCGAACGGGCAACCAAAAAGCACGAGGGTCGTAAATTTTTAGGGTGCAATATTTAGGGTGCCTACATGTTTCACAAACTTCAAAAACGTCCCGAGTCTGCATGATTGGCTAACTTACGGCTTCGACCCCTGTGGCCCCCCTCAAACATGGAACAAGGAGGGACCCAAGCCCAGAAACAGCAACTGCTATGATTCTCAGTATTCCTATAGCCCCAAACGCACAAAATAGTAGGCGATGACCCTGAAGTTAGAGGGCACAGCCGCTAAAAACATAGGTTTGGGGATCCCCGGGTATTGCTCACATCACCATTCTTGGCACTTGCTCTGTGCAGGAGTCAAGGCATTATACAAGTTTTTTCGCCTCCTGGCATGCACCGGGCTGTCGCCAGGACACTATAAGGATCTTAGCACAGAGTACAGACAGGACCCTCGAAAAATGAAACCAAACTCAGACAAAAGCCTTGTACGAAACCTCAGTCCAGGACTGGCACAGGGCCAATGAGAAGGAGAGACAGAGAGAAGGTTTAGGGTTTAGGGTTTAGGGTTTAGGGTTGAGAGAGACAGAGAGAGAGAGAGAGAGAGATAGACAGACAGAGGGAGCTCGTAACAAAAACTAATCGCCCTCATCATCACATCACACGATCAAATTTCCGGACTTAGTTTACATTTACCCCAGGAAGGTTGAACCTGTCCTGGCATGCCACTTAACAACGGGCGGCGGGCCATTCCTGCTATACCTGAAATACACGGCAAATCCCCGGTAGAATTCTCAAAAACCAGGTGGAGTCATACTGAAACCTGCTTTAGAATGCGCTGGTAAGCTATTAATGTTTGAACGGAAAGGTTCCACTTCGCCCTCCATGACGTAATGCTCCGCAATGAAATGCCCGGCGGTTGGGTGTATGGAGCCCGCGAAGAAAGTGGATAGAAGGAGATACAGCACCTGGGCTCAAGGTGTATAGGGTTTAGGGTTTAGGGGGCTTGGGCTTCAGAGTTATCGGCCTTCGCATTGGACAGCACTCATGTTCCAACTTTCTGGCATCCAGAGTAGGGCTGGTTTGCTTGTGCGAAATTCTAGCCTCAAGCTGCCATACTCGAATTTGTCCGGGGCCAGCTCTAAGCAGCAAAGTGGTGCACGTGGCAGAACTTTCAGTTGTCTCGGATGAGATACACGACGCTTAGAACATTGATGTAAAGGGCCCCTAAACCCTAAACCCTAAACCCTAAACCCGCCAAACCCTAAACCATCAACCCTAAACCCACGACCCTTTGCCCTATACCCTGAACCACGGAACTCGGATTTCTTAGTGCCCCTAAACCCTAAACCTTAGACCCTAAACCCTAAACCCTAGACCCTAAACCCTGAACCCTAAAACTTGAGTCTAGGCCTTGCCTAAGACCTCAACCACACAATCCGATGTGCCCCGTTGCAAAGACAACAACTTCTATACTAAACTGAAACCCCTAGCAAAAACTATAATTTTAGCTGCTTCTTAGGGTTTATAGTAGCCAAAGATTACAATAATGGTTCCAAGTGCCCCTAAGACATCCCAATCAAGGCTCTAGCTGATCCATACTTCGCATGACAACATATATAACTCCCAACACAACGGGTATCAGAGTATCAGATCCTTATAAGATCTAGACACAACTGTGCACACCCATATTATATAACTTAAAATAAAACTGCAATACCAAAATAATTGCAAGAACTCGCAGATTTCAAGATTGGGCATTGCGGAAATAGGCAAGAAAACAGCACTAGGGTTTAGGGTTTAGGGTTTAGGGTTTAGACTCTGTAAAACCCCACACCCTACCGGCATCTTTGAAACAAGGAAGCCCACATAACAGCCCTTGTAAACCACGGTCACACTCCTTGCAGGCCTCCTGATTTCCGCGCAAAAGCCCTCCAGAAATCTCTATAAAAAAGCAGTCTTACTTCTCCAGTATGTTAGGGGACAGAAGGTTAAGCTTTGGGATTACCCTACTACTACGAAGGTTACATAAATAGGTAGTTGTCAAAATTATGGTCCCTTTTGGGGTACCCTAAATAATAGGTGCCGTATTATAATAAGGACCCAAAAAGGGACCATAATTTTGACAACCATCCAAATAAAGTTGTACAAGCCCTGTTGGCAGCTGAAGGGAAAGCTCAGCCGGCCACCCCATGCCATCCGACCTCGAGCGTGCTGGGATGCTTGGTCTTTGTACCCACAGAGCCCAATATACCCCTGAATTAAGGAATATACCTTAAACCATAATACTAAGGCCGCGATAGTTTGAGCTACATTCCTTAATTAAGGGGTATTGGGTTCTCTTTGTAACTCCTTTTGTGCTCAGTGAGGGTTCTCCCAGGCTTCATTGGTTTCGTCACGGATTTTGCCCTAAACCCTAAACCCTAAACCCTAAACCCTAAACCCTAAACCCTAAACCGTGCGTACTACAGATCCAGGGTTCAGGGTTGAGGGAGTTTAGGGGCGTTGGGGAGAGGATGTGGAGGGACCCAGAGATCCCGATACCCGTTTATTCATTAAGGAATATAGCTTAAAAATATAGGGGCCTTAATATTATGGTTTAAGACCTTTTCCCTCAATTAGCCGTCTTGGGCTCTGTGAGGAACACGTCCAAGTCTAAGGTCAAGGAGTTCATCGCTGAACTCGACTGCGGCACAGCGTGTCAGCAGCCCTTGGAACCACAGGGTTTGTCCTCTTTCCAGAGATCCTAAACCCCAAACCCTAAACCCTATACAACGATGCTAAAAACTTAAGGCCCGGTGGGACGTCACATAAGAACCTGATTAAGACACATTGGGTGTTCAGTGAGGCTCCGATATCGAACCTAAGATTTTGAGGTTCTAGGACCAGAGTCTTGGAGTTGTCGAGTCTTCGAACTTGCAAAAATCGGCAGCACATGCTGGCCGAGAACAGATCCGTTCGTATCAGGTACATGTCTAGGTCTAGGGTTTAGGGTACATGTGCACCTCTGTCGTTCCCGCCCCCCACCAATGGTATGGTCTCGTAGGGTTGGGGGTGGGGGCCCAGTAGTGGTAGCGGTAGTCGTGGTAGGCAGTGGTAGGGGTAGCGGTAGCAGAAGCTGGAGCAGTGGCAGCAGCATAAGTTATTTGCGAGCTTCAGAACCAGGCCCGCACCTATCAGACTGTAAGTAAGTCCCTGTTTTGATTTTGCGGATCGCTGAACACGGAACACTTAGCAACCAGGACTCCGATCTGAGGGACAGGTTTGCAGTAGGCACTCTTGGAGGCGTTCGTCAAGATCTTTCTCTGTGGCCATCGCATTGGATCGAGTGGATTTTGGTGTCGGACTAGGCCATAATCAACATGTGGCTGTTGTGGGACGGCACTGTGGCGAAAACTGTGTCATCTCGTCGTCACGCGCGCTGAAGTCCTATTGTGTATCGATGCCGCCCATCCAAGTGCGGCATCATGCTTTCGCATTTCGAAGGTCCATCCCAGACGGTTGTCACTGCGTCGCCGAATGAGAGCACCGGCGGCCGCTCCCTTGTCGACACTGGGCCGGGCTCTTGAGCCACACTGTAAATCCTTGCAAATGCCGGGGCTTAGGGCCCGGAGAGCCAAACCAAGTGCGTACTTATGAAAAGTGCCTGATTGCTTCATGGTCACAGCTGCCAAGAAGCGCTAAAAGGCCTAAACACACTCAGCCTGAAACCAAAACCTCCTAGTCCCAAACACCCCATGTTCGAGCGGCAGGGTAAACTCATGCACCCTAAACCCCAAACCCTAAACCCCTAAACCCTAAACCCCTAAACCCTAAAGCCTAAACCCTAAAACTCATGCACCCTAAACCCAAACCCCCTAAAGCCTAAAGCCTAAAGCCCTAAACCTAAAGCCTAAACCCTAAAAAGCTCATGCACCCTAGGCCCTAAACCCTAAAGCCTAAACCCTAAACCCCTAAACCCTAGAGCCTAAAGCCTGAACCCCAAAAGCTCATGCAGTCTCGCCGCAGTGACGAGGATGAGGTAGTCAAAAGTCGCACAGACCTCGGCTCAAAGGAGACATTCCCAAAGCTTCTAAGGGACCTTGTTAGGGTTTAGGGTTTAGAGTTTAGGGGTTTAGGGTTTAGGATTTAGGGTTTAGGGTTTACTCATGGGACTCAGTAACTTGGGGTACAAATAAGGTAGCTATAGTTATAACCCCAATTAGGGTACTTATAACCTTACTTACTAAGTCCCATGATCCTCCAAGCATGGGGTCCTTGAGGGGTCTAGGGCCCTAGCGATAAGGTCCTTGGAACCCTAAACCCTAAACCTTAAACCCTAAACCTAGGGTTTAGGGGTTAGTGTTTAGGGTTTAGGGTTTAGGGTCCTTGGAACCCTAAACCCTAAACCTAGGGATTCACCAGCTCACGACGAAGGCAACGTCTCTGGACCCTGTAAGTTTCCACAAGCGGGAACGCTGAAGCCTCAGGGTTTGATAGCAGAGATATACGATAATGTAATACAACTATAACCCTAAACCCTAAACCTTATAACCCTAATAGGGTTTAGGGTTTAGGGTTTAGGGTTATGGTTGCATTACGCTATAATATATCTCTGCTATCAGCTTTAGCTGAATCTCGAACTCAAGGTTATAGGGTTTAGGGTTTAGGATTTAGGGCTTAGGGTTCAGGGCTACCCTATACTCCGCAATTAGCGAATATACCCTTCATACTATAAAGGCCCCTATAATTTAAGGTCTATTCCTTAATTAGGCGGTATTGGGATCGCTTGGAGGGCCCGTGTGCCCAAAGGGTATACACCGTGGGAACCTGTGGCCTTCAAGCTGTCCCTTTTTGGGTACTTCAGGGTCTTGGGTTTAGGGTTTAGGGTTTAGGGTTTTGGGTTTAAGGTTTAGGGTTTTGGGTTTAAGGTTTAGGGTTTAGGGTTTATATCCACTTTCTGGGCACATGGACCCTTAGGGCAAGTCTTGAGCATGCACCCGCTCCTGAAACCTCCGGCGCAAGTGTTCAGACCGCTGTGTACCCTGTCTGAAAGTCTATAACCTGCATCCACAACCCCTATAAGGTTTGGGATTTAGGGTGCAGTTTGGTTTGGGATTCAGGTTTAGGTTTCCGGGTTTACGGTTGATTTGGGGTCTAAATTTTCGGCTTCAGAATAGACGGTCTGTGACAAGTACCCCTAAACCCTAAACCCTAAACCCTAAACCCATGTTAAAGGACCCAAAGGCTGAGCGATTGAGGACAGGGGGGGAGAGTGGGATTGCAGGCTGCCTGATGTTCCGTAGAGACCCTTAACCCTAAACGCTGAGTGGGCTCTCTGATGTACTGAATTCCTAGAGACCGAAAACCCTAAAACCAAAGTGGGCTCCCTGATGTACTGAAGTCCTTGAGACCGATGCCCTCTAATTAATCTCTAGACTTCAAACTCGAAATTAAGGTCCCTTTTGGGGTCCTGTTTAATAGAGTGCCGTACTACATTGGTGACCTTAAAAGGGACTCTAATTTAGAGAACTACCCACATAAAACCTCAGAAGCTGATTGAATTTCTAGAGCACTTATGCTCCAAAACGCCCTCAATACAACTTGTCAACTCCCGATTCCCACATCCCCACGCGCACAGCCAGGCCGCGGCAAAGTTACAAATTACCTGGGCTTTCAACGCTCAGGATTCAGGCTTTACCCAGAGAACCCAATACCACTTAATTAAGGAATATACCTTAAATCATAATATTAAGGCCATTATTTTTTAAGGTATATTCCTTAATTCACGGATTTGGGGTTCTTTGGGTAGGGTATAGGGTGGAGTGTGACGGGGGCTGGGGGCAGAGGGTTGAACTGGGTTTTTTGAACCTTTCAACGCCCTAAATCCCTAAACCCTAATGGTAGCTTCCTCACGCAGCCGACAAGCCGCAAAGAGCATCGCTTTTGGGCGGTCGATCCTAACACCCCTACCTTAACCTACCAAAACCTACTATTCTGTAGGGTCCCTATGAATTCCATATTAGGGTTTATAGTAGGAGCCTACAAAAAAGTAGGGTTGGGTAAGTTAATGCAGGGGTTAGGGCTTTAGGGCTTAGGGTTTATCGGGTTTGGGGTTAGGAGCCGTTTCGGGTTAAGGGTTGAGGACTTCTTGAAGTTTTGAAGGCTGTGTACGTTCTGTCCTCCCTGCGTTCTAGTGGAAAGGGAGAGCATGCTTTCTTTCTTATGGATGTTTGTTACTTACTAAGTAGGCCTTTGCGGCTTATTGGGCTTAAGAGAGTCTTAATTTATGAGCATGTTTCACAGGCTTTAAAGGGCCAACCTAGCTTAAAGTACATCCCCGGCCAAAAAACCCTAAACCCTAGCACGCTAAATCCTTATAGCAGATCCCTCACAGGAACCTTTAAAGCTCATAGAAGATCCGTTAAAGGAGTCATAGAACTCGGACCCTGTAAACCGCAAAGGAACTCAAAAAGAACCCTAGAGCCGTAGGAGCTCTAAAAGGAACCCTAAAGCCCTTAATCCTAAACCCTTCAAGGAGTCCCTTTAAAAGGAGCCCTTAAAGGAAGTCTTAGAAGGAGCCCCTTTAAACGAACCTTTAAGGGAGCCCTTAAAAGGAGTCTTTTTAAAGGAAGATCGGCTCTCAAATCAAGGTGCAGAAGGAGGCCGAGGATGCGGATGACACCAGCGACGAGAATCTAGGATCTTCTTTGGGGTTTAAAGGTCTAGGGTTTAGGGTTTAGGTTTTAGGGTGTACGCGGAATTTAGTTTGATTCTTGGGGTTTAGGGTCTGCGTTTAGGGGCTTCGGGCGGTTTGAGGTCAGGGTGTGGGGTTTAAGGTTTAACACAAGTTGCCCAAGCAGCCATGTGTAGTAAGCAAGACGGTTCTCCTGATGGTGTCGACTTAAACAGAGAGCGTTCCTCAACAAGAACTCAGGGAGGAAGACTTCAAAGAGGCCGAGATCAAGGATCAGATGGCCGCGCAGGACAACCCTGAAACCTAAACCCAGAGCCCCCCAAAGGCTTAAGGGTTAAGGGTTTAGGGTTTAGACCTAGATCGTAAGTTTCGAGAAGGACTATGACGAGGAGAACAAGAAGGAGGAAGCACAGATCCAGAAGCAGGACAAGGAGAGCAGCAAGCTCAGTGATGCCGACCGCAAGGAGCCCAATACAGAAGCCTGAGTAATTTATATAAACGCCTAAACGCCTACATCATTACCTATACTTTTTTTGTTTTTGTTTGGGGGGGAAGGGGGGGTGGTGTGCCCTATATTATAAGAACAAATAATATACCCCAACACCTTATTCTAATTGTTAAGGCCCCTAGATTACTCACCAATGTTGTTCCTAAGGGTTCCTTTTGTACCTGTACGACAAGATACGTATTCCAATCACCAAGGCCCCTGGATGAAACCCTCCAGCCCCAAGGCCATGAACTCTAAAGCCTGATATAGAAACCTAAATAATTACCAAGGTTACTTTTAGTGTTCCTTATTATAAACGGGGCCCAGAACCCTATTCTAATTATTAAGGCCCCTACACTAAAGCCCCAAACCCTAAACGCACAGACGCTAAAGCCATGAACCCTAAAACGATAAACCCGCAAGCCCTAAACGCCAAACTCCTAAACCCGAAACCCTGATACCCCCCAAACCCGTAAACCCTAAGATCGATCTAAGCCCTAAATCTTAAACCCCAAACCCTCAGTCATAAAATCTCAAACCCTAAACCCCTAAAGCCTTAACCCTAAACCCTAGAACCCAAACCCTGAAACCCCAAGATCTAAGCCTTAAATCTTAAACCCTAAACCCTGAGTCATAAAATCTCAAACCCCAAGCCCCTAAACCCTAAGATTCTAAGCCCTAAATCTTAAACCCTAAACCCCCTGGTCTCGGGACCTTCTGACTGTGGCCTGGATGCTGTGGACGGAAAAAGGGTTTAGGGTTTAGGGTAAAAACCTAAACCACCAAATAAAGGAGCTTGAGAAGACGCTGAAAGACGAGCCCATGCCCATCACCGGCTCGGAGTCTGAGGAGTCGGAGGATGCTTTGGGCTTTTAAAGGGGTTTAGGGTTTAGGGTTTAGGGTTTAGGGTTCTAGGGTTTAGGGTGTAGGGTTTAGGGGGTTTGGGCTTCAGGGCTTTAGGGTTTTGTGGTCTAGGGCTTCAGGGGTTTAGGGCTTTGAGGGTTTAGGAGTTTAGGGCTTGAGGGTTTTGTGGTTTAAGGTTTAGGGGCTAAGGAGTTTAGGGGTGTTGGGGTCTAGGGCTTTTGGGCTTTAGGGTTTAGGGTCTAGGGTTTAGGGGGTTGGGGTTCAGGGCTTTAGGAGTTTACGGGTTTGGGGGTTTAGAGGTTTGGGGTTTAAGATTCGGAGGACGCTTACGATGTCGACGCCGAGACCGAAGATCTCGCCGACGAGAATGATCATGATCCTTAGTTCAGAAGGCTACATATAGAGGTTGCTGTAGGGTTTATAATTATAGGGTTTCAGTCAGGCTCTTATTTGGGATGCTCTAGGTTTTGTAGGGCTCTACGTCACCAACACTTGTCTTTGGGCTCCCTTAAATATGATTACAGTAGAATATATACCATGCCCCAAAACGCTCAGGCTTTTTGTGTTCCCACAGTTTTCCTACGATGGAGTAAATCTTCTGAAAAGCTAATCTCAAGTTTTCTTGATTGATTCAGTGGGGAAGTAAGGCCGTCGAGGTAGAGGAGCCCATGGATCACAGCGAAGATGAGGGCAAGCCGCCCAAGAAGATCGCGTAATCTGCCCGCGGCTTTTCCACAGGTTCTGTACAGCTTGCCTGCGATGGACAAAAAGTGCCAGTCCTGCCTTGTCCTCCTACTTCAACCCACCTTCCGTTGGCTGCAACGATAAGCTCAGAAGCGGCGAAGGCTACTTTAGTGAACCAGGCAGACTGCTAACTATCCAGCATACATGGCTAGACCCTCAAGGCGTACCTTGATCCCTTAACCCTCAACGCTTAATCCTCTACCCTAAACATGCCTTAAACCTAAACCGTGACTGGTTTCTGTGGACTCTATCATGATGTCAAGCTAGGCAAGGGGAGTCGACTTGAAGCACTAAGGCTTCGCTGAGGAAGAACTCGATGACTGCCCACTAAGCACAATAGTCGCAATGATGACGAAGAAGTTGATGAAGATGATGAGGATCATTATCGTGGTGGTGGTGGTGGTGGTGGTGGTGGTGGTGGTGGTGGCGGCGGCGGTGGTA
>CAJNDV010009369.1:37503-51013 GCA_905221635.1 Symbiodinium sp. CCMP2456
GGCCTTAATACTACGATTTAAGGTATATTCCTTGATTCAGGGGCAGTGGGTTGTCTGGGTACCCCCTTCCACTGCCGGAAGGCACATAACTGTAGCCCTTGAACTCCAACTCTAAAGGCTTAAGGTAGAGCCCTTATGAAGATGTGCTTCCTTTCATGTCCTCAAACTATAGTCTATAGATCCTAGGTTTCATACTTTTTTCAAAAGGAGAGAAAGTATGTTGATTTCCCGAAACCCTAAACCTCGAACTTTGCTCCCCAAACCTTGCGACCCTAAACCCTAAACCCTAAACCCTAAACCCTAAACCCTAAACCGTAAGCCCATGGCATCCCACTTGTATTTCCAGACGAGAGGGATCACCAGGGGATGGGTCCCGGATCTAGTTCTGTACCCAGAGAACGCAATACCCCTTGATTAAGGAATATACCTTAACTTTAAACCAACCCTAAACCCTAAACCTTGCCTTAATAGTCTGATTTAAGGCCCTCCTTAATTAAGGGATGTTGGGTTATCCGGGTCAGAGTTCATGTTCCGGGTTCCATAAGAGTTCCTCGAAGTCGTGGTTCTATAAGGGTCCCTGTTACGGGCTCTATAAGCGTTCTTTTCGGTTAAGGTTTAGGGCTTAGGGTTTAGGGTTTAGGGTTTAGGGGTTAGGGTCTATAAGCGTTCCTTTCCAGGGTTCTTTAAGGGTTCCTTTTCAGGGTTCTGTAAGGGTTCTTTCTTACTTTTGCTGGTAGAAGACAGACATGATGAGTTGCTGTGTACTACCGATCAGTGTTTATAGAATACAACCTTGCGATGGAATGCCCAGCGGCAGGAAAATGCCCAAACACGACTTCCCTTCAAATCGTAATTGCACCCTAAGTCCGAACTCCCGGACCAACAAGAAGCCTTACATTCTTACATATCCTAAATCCAGAAAATCCAAACAAGAACAGATCATAATCCCGGAAAAGTACGGTACCCTACTTGAAAAAAGGATCCTAAAAGAAAAGCCTGAAAGCCCCTACAGAAACTCTCATAGAAACGCTCTTTTAAGCAACAACCCCTAATTCCTGAACCCTGAACCCTAAACCCCTAAACCCTAAACCCCGAACCCTAAACGGGACCCCTAATCTCGAGAACTACCCGAATGCTTTTGAGAGCCGCAGATCCGCCAAGGGCTTCAGTCCCTGTTTAACCCTTGCTTGTCTTTTGAAAACCCAAGTCGCCCAGCCATCGATAGGGACCAGGTCCGGCTTGATGAAGATAGGCCGGAGGGCATATGCAAAGATTTGGAGGAACATGAACAAGGCCTGGTACTGCAGGGTCTAAGAGGCTAGCAGGGCTTCCCTGAGAACCCAATACCCCTGAATCAAGGAATACACCTTTAGTTACAGAGGCCCCCATATTATGATCTAAAAATAGATTCCCCAATTAAGGGGTATTGGGTGCTCTGGGTTCGTGTTTTATGAGTATACCAAGGGTCAATGAGTCAATGGATCTGGAAAAGTAGGGACCCTACACCCTAAACCCTTAACCCTAAACCCTAAACCCTGAACCCTAAACCCTAAACCCGGCCTACAGTAGAAGCCCAAAAGTTCGAAACCTAATAGCCTCAATCCTTAAGAGTAATGTATAGGGTTTAGGGTTTTGGGTTTAGGGTCTAGGGTTTAGGGTTTAGGGTTTAGAGAATCCCAGCACTAATGGACCCTAAAACCTAAACCCTAGACCCTGAACCCTTAATGAGGCTTCCGACGAACTTCCAGACTTGTTGCTGCTTTTCTACCCAACTCAAGCGAAGAACATGAACGAAGCTTCCCACCGGAGGGCTGACTATAGGGATCTTAATTATTCTAGTAGGGTTCGCGGGATATTATACTAACCTTTAACCAGTTTAATTGAGGGGTCTTAATAATTTTAGTAGGGTTTGCGGTATATTATAGTTACTATAAATATAATAAGTAGCCCCCCCAAAACCATAATAAGGAGCCCCCCAAAACCTTATTCTAATTATTAAGGCCCCTACAGTACGGATTTAAGGACAGGGAAGAAGGGACGACAGGATTCTGGAACGGTTGGGTTGACACCCTAAATCCCTAAATCGACTTTTGGCGTCGCTTCGTTGACGTCAAGCGCGGAAAGTAAGAAAAACTTAGTAATCATAATTAACCACACCAGTGGTGCCACAAACAGCGGTGTTTATACTGATACTAATGATGACAACTTTCCTCCGGGTTTAGGGCACAGCGCCCAGGCGCGGGTGTTTCCAGCGAAAGCTCCACAATCCCTGACCCTGCAAGCACCCAAAGATCTGAACCCCCAGAGATGGCCCTGTGGTTTTTGCATGCATATAGCCCTAGCCATAGGCCCCATAGTCGTTCCTTTTCGGGGTTACCTTATAGGGTTCTATATATGAACCCCAAGAAGGATCTATTTTAGGGCCTATGGGTATGGCCCTACACCCTAAACCCTACAATAACTCTACAGCGGAAGTTTTAAGGAATAGCGTTGCTCATGATTCCAAAACCAAAACCCATACCCTAAACCTCCCAAAGCATGAAAGCGGCCTGCCTTCCTCAGCGTGTGGTCCACGTAGTTCATACACGTCTGGGTGATGAGGTAGCCTTCGAAGCTTTCCCCGAAGCTCCCTGAACCCTAAGCCCGACCTGAGCCCCAAGAAACCTAACATTTTTGGGGTTCCTCAGTCCCGAAGGGGGTAGGTTATTTGGGGTTAGGGTGAACATGTGAGCTCCCAACAGTTTCATTTGCTGGGTATCGCAGGATCAGGTCAGCCACCTGAAAAGCCCAGCATAGATGACCAAAGCTTCATGCAACCCCGACCTTGGACCCTAAACCCTAAACCCCTACGCCCTAAACCAAGCGACCCTAACTTCACTTCCAGATAGTCGTTTCGAGGCTCCCAAATTTATACCGCCTGATTGAGCAAGGGAAATGCTACGGTTAGGGCCCTAGTCCCTGGAAGCATCGGCTTAGGATTCAAGGAATGCCTATAGCCTCCATTGTAGTTCCTTTTTTTGGTCGACCATCTTTATTGGCTAGGATCCTATAGAATATATTTGGCTAACCCTATATGCCTCCAAGGACCTTATAGTTAGGGCCCTAGACCCCTGAAGGACCCAATAATAAGGTCCCTGGAAGCAGAGGGTAACCAAAATGGTAAGGAACTACAATGGAGACTATAGGTAGGTTTTGACTTCGGGGCCGAGACATGTGAAGCGGGGAGATGCCTGAAAATTGCAGCCATCACCAAAGCAACGGACGTACCATCATACCCAGGAGTCGTACAGCATTGAGGCCCCTGTACTGTCTGAAACGACAACCAGGAAACGGTTTAGGCTTTACTGGTTCCTTGTTGGGGCTATGATTTAGAAATAGTCATGTTTAATCCTTATTGGGTTGTATTACAACAAAAAGTAAAATTGTACCCGAGGACAGAGTTTAGGGTGCAGGATGTAGGGCCTGAAGCGCTAAGGCCTAAACCCTACAAAAACCGAAGAGCTTGGTGGGTTTTGTACCACTAAACACCATAAGAAGGACCCCCAGGAATGCGACACTCCTTGTTCAGGTTTTCCCTGGAGCTCCAGTTACCCAAATAATGGGTTACTAGGCATAAGTATCAGCAGCCCTAAACCCCAAACCCTAAACCTTTAGGGTAGGTGGAGCACATGGGTTATTAGCTTAGGGTTTAGGGTTTATGGTCGGTGGATCCCACAAATGGCCTACCCTAAACCCTAAAACCCTAAAAACCTAAACCAAGGAACCCTAGACCCTAACCCTAAACCCTGAACCCGCAAAATAGCCTTCCAAAGCAGTCGGGACGTCCGTGTCGATGCCATCCACGCCCTGGTTGCGGTGATGCGCCATGTGGTACCTGCACGGAGTGGGTTCCTGGGGGTTTAGGGTTTAGGGGTTTAGGGGTTTAGGGTTTAGGGTTTAGGGTTTAGGGTTTAGGATTTAGGGTTCCCAGAGATCCCAATACCCCTTAATTAAGGAAAGTACCATAAAATAAAGTGGCCTTAATATTATGATTTAAGGGATAATCCTTAATTAAGGGGTATTGGGTTCTCTGGGTTCCCGGGTTTTAGGGTTTAGGGGTTTAGGCTTCCTGGGTTTAGGGGTTTAGGGTTCTAAGGTTTTAGGGTTTCGGGTTTTAGGGTTTAGCGTTTAGGGTTTAAGGTTTTAGGGTTTAGGGTTTTAGGGTTCAGAGTCTAGGGTTGCCAGAGAGCCCAATACCCTTTAATTAAGGAATATACCTTAAATCATAATATTAACTAAGGTCCCTATAATTTAATTACGGAGTATTGGGTTCTCTGGGTTTAGGGCTTAGGGTGGTACCAGAACTCAAACACATGGCTATGTTCAGAAACCACTCAAGAGTCTTCTCATAACAACCCTTCTATATCCCACATTAGGGGACCTCTACCAAAGACTGCACTGGAGTGAGGAAAACTCCTGATAAGCACTAGATTCACGAATACGGGGACTTAATGACAGCGCACTTAAACTATCACCTAAGAACACCCAAATGTCACAGTCAGAAGTCCTGATCGCAGGTCTCGTGTAAGCCTTACCTTCTCAGCCTTAACTTAAGCCGTATGGGCCGACGCTCTGTAAACCCAAAGCAGCTAATGTAGGAGCCTAATTGATTACCTATACTATTTTGGGGTATCCTTACTATAACTAAGTATAGCATAATGGGCCCCAAAACCCTATTCTGATTATTAAGGCCCCTATAAACCCTAAACCCTAAACCCTAAGTATAGCATAATGGGCCCCAAAACCCTGTTCTGATTATTAAAGCGCCTATATATTAATGGAATCCGAAAGATCGGCTGCTGTGGAGTTTACTTGAAGGGCCAGCCTTTCTAAGTGGTACAGGGGCCTGAAACAACTAGACGTGGTCTTGTGGTATTTTGCGGTATGTATGCATGTATGTATGTACGCATATATATATATATATATGTATGTATGCATATAGACATAATGTATCTACAACTACATATATATATATATACACATACGTATGCACACATATTATATATATATATATACATATAGATAAAGTTTGTATATTCTGAGTACTTGTGGGGGACAATATTGCGAGTTGCCCTGACCCCCAGGATAGGCTCTAGCTACAACCTGGGCCCCAAGAAACCTAAATATCTAGGGTTCCTTATCCTTCTTTCCTTATATAAACCACAGAGAAGCTCGGGTTTGGGGGTGCTAAGGAATAGCTACCTCAATCAGGAGCAGCCCATCTTCATAGGTCTCAGTGGAAGCCCAAATATTTAAAGCATCCAAATTTATCGGGACTCTATGCAAGACAATTCTTGCAGGCTGAGGTTCAGAACACTGAAGGAATAGCACTGGTCGTATCCTAAGCTTTAGAGGGTCTGAAGTTGAAACGGGGATCTGTAGTGAATCCCACGATTTCCTGATCTAAATCTAAAGGGATCCTCTGGGATTGTCTCGGAATTATCGTACCCTAAACAGGGTCTACCGTGACCTGCCCTACTAAGAACTAAACCCTAAACCCTAAACATATAGTACCCAGTAAGACCCCTTATGAACCCCCTTTAAAGGAACCCTAAAACATTTTGTACCCTGTAAGACCTCTTATGGACCCCTTTGAAGGAACCCGAACGGGGCAAGACTGGAAGGAGAGAAGAGGCCATATTAAGCCTGAACCCAAAACCCCATTAAACACTGAACCCTAAACCCCATTAAACCCTAAACCCCAAACCCTAAACCCTGAACCCCAAACCCTAAACCCACTGCTTTCTGCGCTGAGGTCCGGGCGGTTTAAAAGTGATGCAATAGGGGAAAACGATCGGCAGGTTGGCGACCATACCTTGTGGCTTAGGGCAGTTTAGGGTTTAGGGTTTAGGGTTAGGGTTTAGGGCTTAGGGATATGGGAAAACGACCGGTTGATGACATAAAGGGTATATAGGGTATAGGGTTTATGGTTTTAGGGTTTAGGGTTTAGACTGTTTAAGGTTAGAAGTACGGGCCCCTAATATGGACCCTTAGGCCTTTCTAGGGACGCTTAAGCGTACCAATAGGGTATATAGTAGGTGTATAAGGATCCCAGGGTTAAAGGCCCATACTAGGGGTCCATGGCTTCAACCTTAGCATACCTTGGTTTTAGGGTCCTGGGGGCTTGAGGGTACAGGCGGTGTACGGGTTTTCAGGGTTTCAGCGTTTTTGACCCCAATCAAGGGACTGGCTTAAGATCTCCGGGTATGCTGGACTCCGGTTTTTGACTAACTGATTAAAGCGAACCTCAACAAAAAAGTAGACTATCTTGGTAGTCCCAGGGTTCGGGGTTTCCACCTTACTGTCTGAGCCCCCGAAGGCAAGGGACTGCAAAGCCGAAAGGCACTATGGGTTGAGGGAATAGGACTTGTTGGACTTGTCCTAGATCCTGCACCCTCCGAGCCCAAAACACAAGCCCCAACTCCTAACCCCGAAAAGCCCTAAGATCCTACAACAGCACAAAGCCCTAAACTAAACCCATCCAGAGCTTCCAAGATGCCGATGAGCTTGTTGGCCTGAGCTGTCTGTTCTTCATAGGCTTGAGGGTTAAAGGGGTTAGTATAGGGGCGTTAGTAACTAGAATTGGGTGTTGGGGTACAGCATAAGATAATTCTGCAGGGGCTATAATAACGGGATATGGTTGGTAATTCTTCCGAGTTACGAAGCATTAGAGTTATAAAGAAGAAAAGTTATGCACTTAGTAGGCTACAAGGTTTAGCGTATTGAGTCCGCTTGTGGTTTACGTTAACTGTGTGAACAAGCACAAGTAATCGAACGGCTTGCAAAACCCTGAACCCCGAAGCGGCTGAACCCCAAAGATCTACAGGTCCAAGCCCTAAACCGAAAGGCTCTTGCCAGCAACCTAAAGTTCAGGACTAAACCCTAAACCCTCGACACAACACCCGAAAGCCTACTAAACCCTCCTATACAGACCCTACTCTAAGGAATTCTCCCCCCCCATATGTGTTGCTATAGTCTGAGTCCCTAGCCCCCCCCCAAAAAAAAACGTCGACCTTTCAAACTTTCAAGTTCAAGTAGGACTAAAATAAGCCCCCAAAGGTTAAAGGTTACCCACTCTTCCCCTATCTTGGCTGACTTCTGAAGCCCTCCTAGAAGTTAGACTTTCAGCCGACTTACTATAGTTCATATAGAAACCCCAAAAAGTTAAAGTCCAAAGAGCCAACCAGAAGAACGCCAAGAGCAGTTTACTCACGGCCCTGAAAATTTAAGGTATATTCCTTCATTCCCTTATAGAAGCCCTCATAGATCCCTTGAAGGAACCCTTTACGGTATATTCCATAATTAAGGGGTATTGGATTGTCTGGATTGCTCAGCCCCTACACGCCAAACCCCAAACCCCAAACCCTAAACCCCCAAACCCCAAACCCTAAACCCCTAAACCCAAAGCCCCTAAACCCGAAACCCCCTGAACCCCTAAAGAACGCCGAGACTAGTTCCTTAAGGACCAAATGACCCTTAAAAGTAGGGGCCCTGTGCCAGTATACCATGAATCCCTATATGGTATATGAGCCCTAAACCCTAAACCCGATTCTACTTATTAAGGCCCCTAAACCCTAAACCCTATTAGGGTTCTTTTCATCCTTAAGGTTTACTCAACCAGACGAAGCGGCCGCCATCGACTTGGCCCCAAGGCCGTGGGCCAACTCGTGGATGGCCAAGAAGAGCCTTCTCTCTGCGCGTGTTTAAAAAGAAGGGCCCTTTATAAGTAGAATAGGGTTTAGGGTTTGGGGTTTAGGGTTTAGGGTTTGGGGTTTAGGGGCCTTAATAAGTGGAATAGGGCTTAAAGGGTTCAGGGTTTAGGGTTTAGGGGCCTTAATAAGTAGAATAGGGTTTAGGGTTTAGAATGTAGGGGCCTTAATAGTTAGAATAGGATTCCTTCAGGGATCTATGATAGGGCTTTCTAATAGGAGCTTTTATAATTGCAATAGGGTTTGGGGGTATACTATACTATAATTCGGGTTTAGGGTTCCAGGGGTTCGGGTTTAGTGCTTAGAGGCTCGCGTTTTTGGGCGTAGGGTTTCAGGGTTTGGGGTTAGAGGGTTTTGGCGTCTAGGGTTTTTGGTCTAGGGCGTGGGGGCTGGTAACAGTTCCTGTGGCTTTAGAGGGGCGAATACACATTTATGTTGGGGTTCTCGTCCACAAACTTCATCTAGGTTACCATAGTTGATATCGTTGTCGCTGTTTCACTGTTGAATCTACCTAAGCGAAACTTCCTTAACAAGACCTGAGTCAACTGTGGCTTAAAGATGCAGGACGTACGAGTTCGGAAGTTACCCGTTTGCTTAGGGTGCAGGGCATGAACTTTCAATCGCGTAGTTGGGAGTGTTCGGATAAATTGGCGACACATGCTAATTCTGGTATAGTGGAAGTTTAAGTCTCCGGTACATCAGATGGGCCTTCGACGGGTTTAGGCAAGTCGGACCCCCACCCTCCACCGCCCCCTCACCCCCAAAAAGTGCTAGAGTTTGGGCCTCAGTGTTATGGGACTCCTGCTTACTTCTCCAGTAACCTAGGAGACCCACAAAAAGCCTTTGGGTATCCGAAATCGGTTAAAAGGTTACCGACAAACCCTAAACCCTAAACCCTAAACGCTAAATCCTAAACCCTACTCAACGCCCTAAGCCCGGAACACTTTGAGGTTTAAGGTTTAGGGTTTTAGGGTTTAGACTGTTAGGGTTTAAGGCTTTAGGGTTTAATATGGGGTTATTGGGGTTTGGGGTTTTAGGGTTTGGTTTTTTTGGGGGGGTTCAGGGTTTCAGGGTGTTAAATCAAGGGGTTTGGGATTTTAGGGTTTAGAGTTTTAGGGCCAGGAACCCTGCTTGAAGGTTATGGGAAGCTAGGAGTACGCGGTTTTTGGCTGAGCAAGCCGGCGAAATTCGGGTCGTCCGACAATTCTCCAGCAAAGGATACCTTCTATGATGCCCTATTATGTGGTCAGAGCCGTCTACCCAAAACAACAATGTAACAAACCAGGCAACTCTGAATGAGGGTCTAGATGCTATAGAATTGCAGGGGCCTTGAACTCATCAGAGTAGGGTGTCCGGCGGGGACGGGGTGGGTCTGCGAGCAGTGTGTGCGTGTGCATGTGTATATATATATATATATGTAGAGAGAGAGTGTGTGTGTGTGTATGTGTAAGACAGTGAGAGTGAGAGTGAGAGTGAGAGAGAGAGAGAGAGTGAGAGTGAGAGTGAGAGTGAGAGTGAGAGTGAGAGTGAGAGTGAGAGTTCATGTAGGTGCCTTAATAATTAGAATAGGGTTTTGGGGATATTATAGCTATAATAAGGAACCCCCGAAATAGTATATAGGTAATTATGTGGGCCCCCCTTTTTTTAGAGTGAGAGTGAGACCATTCCGTCATTTTTGCCTAGCAAGCGTTCCCCAGGAATCTTTCCCTTAACGAAACCCAGAAGAAAGCCCTAAAGGAGCCTTCAAGGGAACCCGAAACCATACACCCTAAACCCTATAAACCCTAAACCCTAAACCTTATAAACCCTAAACCCTATGAAACCCTCTAAACCCGAAGCCCTATAAACCCTAAACCCTATAAACCCTCTAAGCCCTAAACCCTAGACCCCCGTAAAAAGGAACAGGAATCTTTCCTCCGCCGCCAGGCGGCGAGTGATTGGCCGTAGCACCGATCACGTAGACAGCGACAAGGAATCTCGGAGCCGGGCCGGTTTAGGGTTTAGGGTTTATAGGGTTTTGGGTGTAGGGTTTAGGGTTAGGGTTTTGGGCCACATTGTACCCAGAGAACCCAATACCCCTTAATTAAAGAATATGTACCTTAAATTATAAGGGCCTGAATATTATGATTTAAGGTACATTCCCTATTTAAGAGGTCTTGGGTTCTCTGGGTAAGGGTTTCTTAAGGGTTAAAAGCGTTCCTTTATAGGGTTTAGGGTGTAGGGAAGAGGTTCCTTTGAGGGGTTCCTTTGAAAGGCTCCTCTGGGGGGCTCCTTTAAAGGGGTTTCTTTAAGGGGCTCCTTTAAGGGGTTCCTTGAAGGGTTTCTCTAAGAGTTCCCACTTGTAAGGCTTTCTATACGTGTTGCATAGCGTCACAGTAGAAGATAATTTTATAAGGGCTCCCTTGCTGCACGATTGATTCATGGATTTGGGGTTTTGGGGTTTATAAGGCTAGGGTTGCGGTGACTATGCTCCCAGAGAACCCAATACCCCTTAATCAAGGAATGTACCTTAAATAATAAGGGCCTTAATCTTATGATCTAAGGTATACTCCTTATTTAAGCGGTAGTGGGTTCTCTGGGCGATTGCAATGACGATGACTCCTGTTGCTACGGGATTTCTGCGGCCTTGGGGTAAAAGTCTTCTCAGGGCAGGTCGGTTCAGTCGTATTGGCCTGCATACAAAGCTTGGCGCGGTGGTACTCTTGGGCCCAAAGTAGCCGGTAAGCCGGCTAATTTGGCAACAGTTTCTTTAGAGCGCGAACCATGTTTTGAAGGCTTCGAAAGGGTTTTACCCGGTTTTCGCTGGGTAGCGCAGTATTTGTGACTGCCAGGGTGGCTTTTCAGGGGTCGAGGGCTTCCGTATGAAGCCCTGATAAGCACACCACCCTTTCCCTCGGGCTCCAGTTACGTAAATAGTAGGTTGCATACCCTAAACCTAGACCCTAAACCCTAAACCCTAAACCCTAAACCCTAAACGTATATTTTATGCTCCAGTCACCCAATTTGTAGGTTACCGGAGCCATGGGGTTTCTTTAAGGGCCAAGTAGTAGGAAGACCACACTTATACTCGCAAGTGGGTAAGATTGGGCTTCGGGTTTAGAGCTTGGGGCCTTGGGGTTTAGGGTATCATTAGGGAGACCCCTTACAGGGGACCCTTCTAAACCCTACTTCTGGATCTCTTGACAGGGACATTACTGAGAGGGTCTATGTCCCCAAGGGTGCCTTTAATGGGTTTAGGGTTTAGGGTTTAGGGTTTAGGGTTTAGGGTTTCGGGGAAAGGCGCTTGCTCACCAGTGGCACTCAGTAGCTATTCTGACTACCGGTCCGCAAAGACGGCCATGAACATAAGCCAAAACCAGAATAGGATCTTTGTGGTACAACGTGGTATATCCATACGAGGACCGTAATGGCTAATTCTTCCGATCACTGTATTCGGTAAGTTGCCCTGAGCGTTTAAGAAGGACCTGTGGAGCACCCCTCAAATACTTATCGAATTTCTGAATTTGCCTGCATGCAAGGCAACTGTAAACTACACCCATTACGGTGAGGATCGCAAAATTGAAGAACAAGATAACGGGAAAGAAGGTAGCACCTGCATCAGACAAAGACTGCAACCGATACACCCATGCACCCAATGGCGATCGGCTCTTGGCAGGGCTACCGAGAGTTCGAGCAGGGATGTAGGGCTCCCTAAACCCTAAACCCTAAACCCTAAACCCTAAACCCTTTACAGAGTTCAGGACTTTGGGACTTTAGGCCGCCCGGGCGCAAGCCTTTAAGGTTGATGTTTAAAGCGGTTTAGGGTTTAGGGTTTAGGGTTTAGGGTTTAGGGTTAATGCCAGCCTGAGTAAACCAGTAGTACTGCAAGCACCAGGCTAATTGCTATGGTTGTTGCCATTTGCATTATGGCGAACGTAGGGGCTTTAATAAATAGTTCGAATAAGGTTCTGGGCTACTTCATAGTCAAAGTATAATACGGAACCGCAAAATAGCATTGGTAATTACTACGGCCCCTATACTCTAGCCAGTCTTCTTGCTGCTGCGGTTGGGAGCATTTCTTAGACCGTGATGAAACCAGGGCCCCAACAATCCCTTAACAAAGCACTGGACAAGAGATCAAAATTACTCACACAAAAACCTGCGCAAACCCTCCTTAAACCCTAAACCCTGAATCCGAGCACCCTTACAGAACCCATCAGAGACCCTTGAGGGAGCCCTTGAAGGAATCCTTAAAGGAACCCCTCAAGGAACCCATGAAACCGGTGTAGGGTTTAGGATTTACGGCCATGCAGCGAGCAGGTAGACCAGCCACGTGTGGCAAGAGCCATGAAAATCTGCAACAAGCTTGGCGATCTACGGCTTAGGGCTGGTATCTACAACCTAAACCCTAAACTCCTAAACCGTAAAGTTTAGGTCTAAGGTTTAGGGCAAGGGCAAGGATGATTTAGGGATTAGATGCGCGGATTAGGGTTAAGGAGTTTGGGCTAGTAGGGTGTAGGGTTTGGTTTAAAATTTAGGGTTTAGGGGTTTGGGCTAGCAGGGTTCAGGTTTGTAGGCAGGATTTGGTGCGGCTCCGCACCCTTCCTCAGATACATTTACAAACGCCTTGTTGTTTGTATTCGCACTCCGCTCCCACAAGAGGACCAGGAGTGTGAAGATGACACAGAATCCCAGGGGCATGGCCACGTATGGCCCAACGATCCCATCCCACATTGCCACAGCAGCGGAAGCGACAGCCGAGAAGATGAGAAAGGAGGCCTCGGTGATGCGCAAGAGACAGCGCCGCCAGGAAATCTAGGTTCTCCACGGCTTCAACCGCCGAGGCCATTTTGGCAGACGCCAACTCGCGTTCGCGCTGGCTCCTCTCCCTATCACTATAATCTCGCGCAAGATGACCCCCGGTAGCAAGGTCCCCACATCAGACGAGCCCTTTACATAGGGGAATAATTAGGGTTTTGGAGAAAATTATACTGTAGTCATACTGAGGAACCCAAGGAATAGTATTGGTTAGATGCTATCTAAGAAGCCCATATGTGAACTCTACGCCCTCTACTGAGAGTTCGGGCAAATCGAGCGCAGGGGCTTGGGTTTAACGCTTGAGCTCCCAAACCTTCCATGCTTGGGGTTCCTTCTTAGGACTTCCCTATAGTAAGAATCCCTAAACCCTAAACCCTAAACCCTAAACCCCTAAACCCTATAGTAAGAATCCCTAAACAGGTAGGTTCTGCGTATGCTCCAGGTTTGGGGATTGAGATTCTTTCATGGGCTTGTGTGCAAAACTCGTGCACTGCGAAGGTTTAGGGGGTTTAGGGTTTAGAGCTTTAGGGCTTCAGGGGTTTAGGGTTTAGGGGTTTAGGGTTTCGGGGGTTACGGGGTTAGGTGCTTAGGGTCTAGGGTTTAAGGTTACTTCAGCAGCATAGATATGGAGGGCTGCCAAACCTCCAATCCTAAGACCCTACACCCCGTACCCCAAGATCCTAAACCCTAAGGGTCCAAGTACCTAATAATCATATACTCTCTCACATACTAACCTACATAACTACTAAACCCTAATAGCCTAAACCCTAAACCCTACAGTAAATCCTGAAACCCTAAACACTAAACCCTAANNAACCCCAAACCCTCAACCCTAAACCAGGCTCCTTTGGACCCTTGGGGAAACCTTAAACCCGAGGATCCTACGCCCTGAATTCCCAAGATCCTCAACCTTAAGATCCAAAACCCCTGAAGCCTACCTAAGGTTTAGGGTTGAGGGGTTAGGG
>CAJNDV010009369.1:67807-82718 GCA_905221635.1 Symbiodinium sp. CCMP2456
AGGGTTTAGGATCCATAAGGGTTGATCCGTTGGATTGAAAGGTGATAATGGCGTGCCTGGGGATCCATTGAAGGGCTACACTCTGGACGCACCGGGTCATGATCAGATGCGCGACTTTTCGGGATTCGGGTTTAGGGTTAGTTACACATCATACTTAGCGACACAGCCCTGAAACCGTAGTTATAAGCAGGACCATAAGTACCCCGAGATGGGCCTTACCGAGGGTTATCTGACTGACAACACGAGCTACACCCCATTTACAAAGTCTCACGGTCTCGCCAATAGCTTTTAATGTAGGGGCCTTGATAATTAGAATAGGGTTTTGGGGTAAATTATACTATAACTATAATAAGGACCCCCAAAATATTGTAGGCAATTATCTAGGCCCCTACAGCAGGGTGTTTATGGCTTTGATGGCTTTCCTAGGGCTTCCAGAATAAGCTTGTAGAGTGTCATGACGGCGTCAAAGAAGGCCTCTAGGTTCCCCAGAAGCCCTTTAATAATAAGGGTATCCTTTTTCCTACTATTCGGTTTTGCATAAGGGAGCCCAAAAAGAAAAAGGGCAAAAGGGTACTACTGGGGGAACCTAGTTCATGGGGCATTTAGCGCTGTCTGGTTTCGGTCAGGGTCTGCCTCTGCGGAACCGAGAGGGCTTTCGTAATCATGAGGACCAAGAAACGAATCCGCCCTGGGCCCCAAAATTTCAGCAAGAGAATGGCAAAAAAAAACACAATATCGTCCATCCAAGGAAGGTACCGTATTCCAATGTCTAGGTACCCATAGGCCCCATAGTAGTTCCTTTTGGGGGTTACCTTATAGGATTCTATATATGAACCCCAAAAAGGAACTACTTTAGGGCCTATGGGTAGAGCCCGAAGCCCTGCACACCCGAAGCCACCAAATCCTAAAGCCCGGCCCTAAATCCCTAATCCCTACACCCCCCCAACCTCCGAGACCTAAAACCGCTAAATCCTGCACCCCCCCATACTCCGGTTCTTAAAGCCCTAAATCACCCTAAAACCCTAAAGCCCTAAAACCCTAAATCCTTCATGGGTTCCGGGCCTTGGCGGCGAGCGACCCAGCCGAAATGCAGCCTTGAAAGTCGTGAGTTCGGGTGCCTTTTGGCTCTGAGGGGGTCCTGAAATCCTATAAAACCTGATGCAGGGGCCTTACTAATTCAAAAAGGGTTTTGGGGTCCTTTATAGTATATTTATAATAAAGAACCCCCAAAATAATATAGGTAGTTATTGAGGCCCCTATATTAAACCCTACAACCTAAACCCTCAATCCTAAGCACTGGTTGAGACTCTGCCGGTTTGAGGGTTAAGGGGCACCCATATCGTATAACTATAGTGAGGAACCCTATGGAATAATCTTGGTCATAGTTCAGGCTTCTGTGGTAAGTTTGAGGGTGCCTCTAATTAAGGACCCTCCTCCTTCTACGGTTCCAAAAGAGCTTGTGTCACCAATTAGAGGTCGTTTAGCCTATACTTTTGAGATTGTATAACACTTTGCATTAAGGCTACGATATGACTTTCTATAAGTGCTTAGTGTTAAATGTTGAGGTTCCTTTCATTCGGATTAGGGCTTAGGCTTTCTGTCGGGTCCGTTTTTGGGTTTGGAGTTTAAAGTTAGGGTTTAGGGTTTAGGGTTTAGGGTTTAGGGCTTAGGGTTTAGGGTTTAGGGTTTGGAGTTTGAGGTTAGTCCGCGACTCTGCAAGCATTTTCACAACACCCTTACTGTCAGAGCAGTAGCAGTAGCAATGGTCGTCGCCGCCGTGGCGGTGGTAGGAACACTAAACCCTAAACCCTAAACCCTTAAACCTAAACCCTAAACCCCTAAACCCTACACCCTAAAACCCCCCGGGACGCCTATTCAAAGCGGAAGCTTTGAGCCCGCCATGTCTTGGCGCGCACGGTCGTGTTTGTTCGGGTTTAAGGGTTTGGGGTTTAAAGGGATCTATAAGGGTTCCTTTAAAGGGATCTATAGGATCTTAGGGAAGTTTAGGGTTTAGGGGTTTAGGGGTTTATGCTTTAAGGGTTTAGGGTTTAAGGGTTTAGGGTTTGGGGGTTTAAGGGTTTAGGGCTTAGGGGTTTAGGGTTTAGGGGTTTAAGGGTTTAGGGTTTAGGGGTTTAGTTAGGGGTTTAAGGGTTTAGGGGTTTAGGGGTTTAGGGGTTTAAGGGTTTAGGGTTTAAGGGTTTAGGGGTTTAGGGGTTTAGGGATTTAAGGGATTTAAGGGTTTGGGGTTTAGGGTTTAGGGTTTAGGGTTTAGGGGTTTAGGGTCTGAGGGATAAGGGTTAAGGGTTTAGGGTTTAGAGTTTATAGGGTTTAAGGTTTAAGGGTTTAGGTGTTTAGGGGTCTCAGGGTTTAGGGTTTAGGGCTTAGGGGTTTAAGGGTATAGGGTATAGGGTTTAGGGTTTAGGGTCTAGGGTTTAGGGGTTTAGGGGTTTAGGGGCACAAGTAACTCGAATCCGAGTGCCGGGAAAAACAAACTAAATCCTGTTGATTCCAGCAATGTGGGCTACCCATAGTCTCCATTGTAGCTCCTACTATTGGCTAACCAATTTCATGGCTAGGCTCCTATAATAATATAACTTCGGTGAACCAAAAAACCCTAAACCCTAAACCCTAAACCCTAAAAGGAGCTACAATGCAGACTACAGGTAGATGCCCAATTCCCAAGTCAGCAAAGCTTAAAGCTTTCAGTAGTAACGTGCTTCACCAATAGGAGCTTAAAGGCCTGGCTCTGCTCCTTTTGATTATAATAAGGCCCCAAAAATGCACATGAGCAACAATTAGGATAGGGATATCCCATATAAACCCCCTATAATGAAGCCCAATACGGTAGGGATATCCCTATAACATGCTTATGCTTACGTCCTTTTTGGGTTCCTAAGATTAGAAGCCGTCTACAAAGGAACATGATCCTGAGCCGTACGTGGCCAGAGCCCAACTCCTGATACGCGAAAACAGAAGCCCGAATGACTAGTTTTACAATTCTGCGGTGGTCCTTGCTGCTCCTATTCTACGGTAATATACCCCGAAATCTATTCTAATTCCCAAGGCGCCCCATGCTAAACCCTGAACCCTTCCAGAAATCCTGATTACATAAACCAAAAACCCTAAACCCTAAACCCAAAACACAAAACCCTGAAACCCTAAACCCTGACAACCCTTTCAAATAACCCTTGCAGCCCCTGTATTACGACCCTTTTACAGAAAGCGGAGTTGGGCCCCTAAACCCCAAACCCTAAACCCTACACCCTAAACCCTAAACCCTAAACCCTAAGCCCAAAGCCCAAACCCTAAACCCTAAACCCTAAACCCTAAGCCGACCTCGGCCGTCTTGGCCACGAGGAAGCACCCGCCCAGCTCGGCCTCCCCAGCCCAGGGTCGCAGAGCTGCTAGGGCTTTTTTTAGGGTTTTAATGAAGGCTTTAGGGTTTGAGGTTCAGGGTTTAGGGTTTAGGGCTTTTATTTAGGGTTTAGGGTTTAGGGTTTAGGTTTAGGGCTTAGGGTCGCTGGGGTTTCAGGGTGTTAATGAAGGCTTTAGGGTTTGAGGTTCAGGGTTTAGTGTTTTTTTAGGGTTTAGGGTTTAGGGCTTCAGGGTTTGAGGTTCAGGGTTTGGGTTTTTTTCAGGGTTTAGGGTTTAATTAGGGCTTCAGGGTTTGAGGTTCAGGGTTTCAGGCTTTCAGGCCTCAGGGTTTCAGTGTTTGATTTGGGCTTCCGGGTTTAATGAGGGCTTCAGGGTTTAATTAAGGGCTTCAAGGTTGAGTTAGGGTTTAGGGTTTGAGGTTCAGGGGTTCGGCTTTAGGGGCTTAGGGTTTAATCAGGGTTTAGGGTTTCAGGGTTTGAGGTTCAGGGTTCAGGGTTGACGGTTTCAGGTTCATGGTTTCAGGCGCAGGGTTCAGGGTTGACGGTTGCAGGTTCAGGGTTCAGGGTTTAGGGTTTAGGGGTTTCAGGTTCAGGGTTTAGGGTTTCAGGTTCCGGATTTAAGGTTTGAGGTTCCGGGTTTAGGGTTCGAGGTCAGGGTTTGGGGTTTAAAGTTCAGGGTTTCTGGCGCCTAAAGGACCTTCCTTTTAGGCCTCCTTACTATGAATTTGTTGCACAAGTTCTCAGAAAGGTATGTTCTCTAGGGTCGAGCAAGGGCTTGAGGTTCAGAGGCTTACAGCATGAGAATCAGTCCTTCAAAGCCTCGTTCTCGAATTCGAGGCGAACAGATTCTCGGATCTGTTGCCAGGTTGACATCCCTAAACCCTAAACCCTAAACCCTAAACCCTAAACCCTCATCCATGAATCTGCAATTGAAGCGATGAATAAACGCAGCTTGCCTCCTTTCTCGATCCTTCGCTCTCGACTCCGCTCTTTTTGCTCCGGAGAGGCGATTTCTGGCATGGCTAGTTATGATCATCATGTTGTCAAAATTATGGTCCCTTTTGGAGTACCCTAAATAATGGGTGCCGTATTATAATAGGATTCAAAAAGGGACCATAATTTTGACAACCACCCATGTGTCAGCTGTGCTTGCCGGATCAAGGAACACGGCCGGAGGTTGGCTAGTCGACGTACCCAGGAGCCCTGAGCAGCAAGCAACAAGTAGAGCAGGTTTTTTCGCACAGCGGGCGAATCAGCACAGCACAAGAAGGAAAGCCTAACATTGCTTTGCCGCCATCCAGTGAGGCTCTACTTCTTAGACTCCCACACCCTAAACCCCTAAACCCGAAACCCTAAAACCCTGGTTAGAACCTTCAGGGCGGCCTAAGCTTCGGCCCACGATCCTGGAGACCCCGCAAACCCCCTCATGAAGAAGCAATCCTCGAAACACGCTACGCAGCCCCTAAACGTTTCAAGGCCCCGTAACCCCGAGGCCTAAACCGAAGTTCGAGGTAGGTTCCTGAATTAGGTACTCTAAACTCTAAACCACAAGCCCGAAGGAAAGGGTTCTGGAATCTGGCATCCGGAGTATACCCTATAAGAGAAGGGCTCCGGAATCGTGACTCCTGAGCCCTAAGATGAGGGCTCAAGTTCTGGAATGGTTTAGAGTTGAGGGTTGAGGGTTGAGGGTTTAGGGTTTTTAGCGCTGAGGCCCAAAACCCTCAACCCTACAATGATTCCCAACAGATCAGCTGAACCTCCAGAAAATGCACGGGCACCGGTGCAGGCAACGCATCTTTCGCCTAATATGTAGGCTTTGGTGATTAGAATAAGGCTTTGGGGTTTCTTGGGTTTTGTGAAGGAATCATTTTGGCAACTGATTACATGTTCAGGCTTCCTAATGGGGTTGGCCCTTGATCCCTCTGAGAAACGCTTGTACATACATAAGATCCTCTTGAACCCAATAAAGAAAACAGAAAAAGCCAAAGAAAAGCCTAAACCCCCAAAACCTAATTTACTCATGAATAAGGGAAACGCAAACTTTCCCAAAGCCTGCCAAGTCGCCGTGGAGGCGACGAGGGGCGGAGGCCAAGCGGCGAGCAGATTCGCGAGGGTGCGGATGCCACCAAAGATTCGCAGCCCGGGCTCTTTGACGACGACCCCGACGCAGTTATCCTTTGCTGTCGGGTTTAGGGCTTTAGGGTTTTAGGGTTTAGGGTTTTAGGGTTTTAGGGTTTAGAGTTTAGGGTTTAAAGGTTTTAGGGTTTAGGGCTCTTAGTGTGTAGTGTTTAGAGTTGCGCTACGGAGCAGCAAAGAAGCATGTGGGAAAACATCGGTTCAACACAATCCACACCTGAACCCTGTCCTTACCGAACCGTTAAGCCCTCAACCCTAACCCTAAACTCCCAAAGCCTAAGCTGCTACTATATGCTAGCGTTATTCGGGTTTAGTATAGGGCGCCTTCTAAGGTATATGGAATTTAGAAATAAAAAAAGGCACGCTGGGGAGTGTGTTTGGGCTTCGGGGTTTAAGTGCCTCGGGCTTTGGGACTTGTCGGCTTTGGTGGTCTAGGGTACAGAGCTTCCGGGTATTTAGGGTTTATAAAGCGAATAGGGTTTGGGGTTTAGAGTTTAGGGTTCAGGGTCTCAGGTTCCGTCATCCCTCATCCCCAAACCCTAACCCCTCGTCCCTCGAGACCCTTAACCCGAAACCCTAAACCCCCTAATTAGGCCCTATAATCCGTATAAGCCCTCAGCCCTAAACCTAGAAGCCCCAAACCCCAACAGCTGAGACTCTTGGTACAGCACTGTGAGCTGGCCAGCATAGGGTGATCGGCGTGGGTAGTCCGGAAGGAAGACGACCTGAGGTTTGTCAGAGAGCCCAATACCCCTTAATTAAGGAATATACCTTAAACCATAATACTAAGACCCCTACAATATCAGGTATATTCTTTCATTGAATAAGGAATGTACCCTTAAATAGAAGGGTCTTAGTACTATGATTTGAAATATATATTCCTTAATTTGAAATATATAGATTCCTTAATTAAGGGGGTATTGGGTTCTCTGGGGTAGGGCAGACCTGGGGGCTTGGGGTCTAGAGCCTTTAGAGTGCAAGGCTTCGGGCTTAGGGCTTAGGGCTTAGGGTTTAGGGTTTAGGGTTTAGGGTTTAGGGTTTAGGGTTTAGGGTTTGTAGAGAGTCTTTGGAGTTTAAGGTTTAGGGTTTAGAGTCTTTAGTGGCTTAGGGCTCAGAGTCTTTAGAGTTTGAGGTTGAGTGTCCAGGTTTAGGGTTCAGGGTCTTTAGAGTTTAAAGTTTAGGGTTTAGATATGATGGAAACCGTAAAACCCTACAAACCCTAAAACTCCAAATCCTACACCGCAGATTCGAAATTCTACTGGAATCTGGAACCCTGAACCCTCCCTACAGCCGAAACCCTAAACCCGAAATCACCCAAAAAAAACCCTAAACCCTAAACCCTGAACCCTAACCCCAAAACCCTAAACCCTAAACCCTAAACCCTGAACCCTAACCCCTAAACCCCGAGGGGCGCTCTTCATCGTCACTGGTTCGCTCCACCAGGCTTGTCGTAGGGCCTCGGGAGCCTCTGCCGAATCCTCCACCTGCTGGTGATTTTAGGGTTTAACATTTAGGGTTTAGGGTTTAGGGTTTAGGATTTAGGGTTTAAGGTTTAGGGTTTAGGGTTTAGGATTTAGGGTTTTCAGGGCGTACTTGGAGGTCCAGGGACTTAGTAAGTCGGTTATAAGTAGGATTCTAATAATGGTAACTCCATGTATGGTACTTATAACTCTACTTACAACCTACTTCCTAAGTCCACTGGGCCTCCAAGTAAGGGTTGAGGGCTTAGGATGTCGGAGCTGCGGGGTTTGGGGTTTAGGTTTTGGAATTTAGGGGTTTAGGGATTTAGGGGTTTAGGGGTTTAGGGTTTAGGGGTTTAGGGTTTAGGGTTTGGGGATTTAGGGTTTGGGTTGCGGGTGAACGGTTTACGATGTAAGAGTTTAGGGCCTGAGTCTAGGTGTTTTATCGGGCTCTCATAAGCCTTTGAGGCGCTTAGGGTTGTTGAAAGGGTTGTTGAAGGACTTTCAAAACATGACACAGGCTTTTCTGAGGCTCTATCTGGTTTTATTCAAGGTTTAAGTGGGGTTGTTAGTCCTATGATGGACACTTGTGCAACCAGGATTATTTCGATTATCATTGCCAATACTATCTTGCAGTTCTCATCAGTGCTATGGGTGTTATTGATACGAGTAGCACGAGTAGACTCGTCGTGGATGTGGTACTAATGATCGCCTTCGGGCTTGATAAAGCTATACTACTAATGTGGTTTAGGGTGTGTTAAACGAAGCCCGTCTCTCAGACAGCAAGACAGAACCCACAGAATAGACGACACTCGCGTTTGCAGTTTACCCAGACCATGATTCTTTAAGTTTTGGCACGGACAACCTGTATGACTAGGATGTTTAGGATCGTAATACACCAGTGCAACATTCAACCCTAAAGCCCCGCTCCCCCTCCCCCCCAAAAAAAAAGGAACTGCTTGTTAGAGCCTACGACTTACACGCAACCCTAAACCCTAAACCCTAAACCGTTTCAACCGTCAAGTCTTCAGAGCCTTATACGGCGTAGGGTGGGAAACACAAGCGCTTCGGTGCATAGCAAACCCTATACCCTGAAGCCGAAAGCCTAAAACCCAAAACCCTAAAACCTACAACCTAACATCCTATACCCTAAAACCCAAAACCCTAAAACCTACAACCTAACATCATAGACCCTAAAGCCCTAAACCCCCTAAAGCCCTAAAACCCTAAACCCTAAACCCTAAACCCTAAAGCCCTAAAGCCCTAAACCCTAAACTCGAAGGGGGGTTGACGGCTTGGTCTGCGGGCTTCGAGGTTTATGACTTGAGGTCTCCATGGCTTGGGATCTACTTTAAGGGTTAAGGGTTTAGGGTTTAGGGTTAAGAACCCAAAGCCCACTTTTTGTAGGTTGCTATTATAAACCCTAATATGGGATTTATAGGGACCCCACAAAAATGTAGGTTTTGGGTTCTTAAGGTAGGGCTTTAGGATTTCGAGCTTAAGGGTTTTCGGGTTCAGAGTTTTAGGGCATGGGGTTTAGGGTATAGGCTTTACGGCTTGTCCAGTGTCCGAGGAGAACTGAAGGCTGAACTTTGGCATTAGGGGCGAAAGGTGATCTACTCCACGACATTTTAGGGTTTCTGGATGGGTTTCGAAACATTTTGGGCAAGCTTCCCACACGCGGCCGCGTCCCATCGCCCTTCGCCCAACGGACTCCGTGGGGAAGTGAGATGGCCAGCGCTGCATCCTAAGTTCTCCAAGTCCAAGAACGGTTTAGGGTCACCCCTAAACCCAAAACCCTAAACCCTATAAACCCTAAACCCAAACCCCTAAACCGTAACCTTAAACCCTTGAAACATGGCGGTGGGGGGTTGGGTCTGTATGGAGTTTGTAAGTGCTCTCTAAGGGTGTTGTACTACGATGGGGGCTGCAAAGAGCTTTAGAGGATCTTCAAGGCCTCTTCAGGGTTCCACACTCGGTTCTCCAGCAGCCCTTTGTTGAATCTAATTTTCATATACTCTCTCGAATAGTAACCTACATAACTACTATCCGAAACCGAACTACCTCTTTATCGGGTCCTGTGGACCCTTGGGGTTAGCAATAAGGTATCCTTTCTCCTGCTACTCAGCCGGAACACTTGCAGACCCCCGAAAGCGAGGAAGGGTCTGGGTTGTTGGGGGGGGGGGGGCTACTTATAACTGGGCAACCTAAGGCTGACAAAAGGGGTCTTAATCGGGAACATTTAGGGGCCTGAAGAATTAGAATAGGGTTGTCGGGTATATGATACTTTAACTAAAACAGAAACCCCCGAAATAGTGAAAGAGTCCAGGGGGCTACTAATGGGCGGCCTAGAAACAACTGGAGATTTGGCTTTAGGGCTTGGGGTTGTTTTATAGGAAGACCCCGGAAGAACCCTAAACCCTAAGGGCTTAGGGCTACTATTGGGCGACCGAGCATCAACAGGTCAACCAGCCGGCGGCCGGGACATGGAATGGGCCTTTCGATGAGAAGGCACTCCTCAGCATGTCAGAAACTCGTTATCTTTGACCCTCCACATCAAGATGAACATAAATACCGAAATTCAGCATCGTTCAGACCAGAATATGAGGTCCTAAAATCATACAGCATAAGAATAAACCCTAGGCAGACAACCCTGAACCCCTGAACCCGAAACCCCTTAAGACCAACAAAAACAAACCCCCAGAACCCAAACCCAACGCTTTGACCTTTAAAGTTTAGGGTTCAGGGCTGAAAGACTTTAGCACCCCTCTTACAACACGCCTGACCTGAACCCCCCCGCTTAAACAAACACTGACCCAAAAGGCACCTAAACCAAAACAATAAGGCTGGGATGTCCCATAACCCCTTCTTTAAGTAACCCATAGGCTCCATATTTATTTACTGCCAGTATGGTATGGAATGGGGGCCCAAAGCATCATCCTTATCCTGGCTGTTGGGACCGATTCCATACTAGTAGTACCTACGGAGCCTCTAGGAGCCCTTAACGGAGCCCTAAGCCCTACCGAACGTTATATGGTTTCCCTAAAGGAACCCTCAAAGGAACCCTTAAAACGAGGCTTCAGCCCAACGGATCCTAAAAGAGGACGTTTCCTGAAAGGAGCCCTCAAAGGAGCCATGTTGGGGCGCCATTTTGCCGGCTCCTGAAAAGACTCTTCTGTACTTGCCACATCTGGGATTATATAAGGGTTATACTACACCAAAACGGTTAAAGGGTTTCCCAACCTGCTACCAATTAAATAAACCCAGACCCTAAACCCCATTTGCCCAAATAGTATATACTTCGACCCCACAGTACATAAAAAAGGAATATCTTAAGGCCAAAATATATACCGTTTGGGTAAGTGGACCCTTACACCCTAAACCTGTCTTGTACCCTTGTAGGAACCCTTATACTAACCCTAAACACCTAAGCCGTGAGAGTCACCCTGAAAGGAATCCTAATTGGGCAATGGACCCTCAGGGTCTTGGTCCCCAAACCCTAAACCCCAGTCTCCCTAAACCCTAGTCTTCCTAAGCCCTAAACACTACGAGAAGGGCTACGGAAGTACTATACTAAGCTAGACATAGATAAGGTTTAAGGTATAAGAGCCATTGCAGAACTCTTATAGGAACCCTCAACTTCTAGCGACCCTTTAAAGGAGCTCCCTGCTGCTAAGAGAAAATCTTCCAGACGCAACGGAGGCTCGCATGGCTCGCCTAAAGCCGCCTTTTCGGCTGCCTTCCCCGAGCCTTTGCCTTTCCTGGGCTCGTATCTTTTGGGTTACGTAGGGGCTTGAATAATTAATTGGAATAAGGTTCCTTTTAAAGGGATCCTTAAAGGGTTCTATAAGCGATCTATGATAGGGTTCTATAATTATAGTTGGTTTCGGGTTCAGGGTTTAACCACGGTTTAGGGTTTAGGGATTCCTTTACAGGGATTCCTTTACAGGGATCCTTAAAGGGTTCTATAGGGGATCTATGATAGGGCTCTAAAGTAGAGGCCTGAAAAATTAGACTAGGGTTTTGGGGTATATTATACTGAAAAATATCGTAAGGACCCCCCCGAAAATAGTATAGGTAATTATTTAGGCCCTTACATTATATTTTAAGGGGCCTAACGTAAGGTTTGGTTTTGGGTTTTTGTGTGTAGGGGCTAATTAAGTTGCCATAATAGGGATCTATAACCAATAGTATGAGTTTCCTCGTGTTGTTCTTATTCTTACTTATATTCAGGATCTCATTGTTGTTCTTTCTCTTACTGCTATGATCATTAATAACCCTTAACCCCTAAACCCTAAACGGTATCATTGGGAAGCTTGCAGGTATATGGAGGAGAAGAATACTGGAGCCGGGCCAGGGCCAACTGGTATACGGCTGATCATGTAAAATCCTGCATTCCCCAGAGATCCCAATACCCCTTAAGTAAGGAATATACCTTAAAGAGGATCTATAAGGGGGTTTAGGGTTTAGTGGTTTAGGGTTTAGGGTTAAGGTTTAGGGTTAGGGGTTTTGGGTTTGGGGGTTGAAGGTTGTAGGGTTTAGGTGGCATGCCCTTGCACTGCACTGCCCTTTTCTATGAAGTCTTACAAGCCATCAAAGTGAAACTTCATTTCTCCCACTCCTCCTTGGGAAGTTTGGCTAGCCAGCCAGGGCTTTCAGCTGCCTGGTTCTTTTTCCACTTGGTGAAAGCCTTCTGAAACTTGTCCCTGTCTTCATCATAGGCCTTCTGCCAAGCTTCAGTGTTCAAGGCTTCACCTTCATGCCATTTGGCTTCATAGACTTCTTTGATGTAGGTGCCAATGGCATGCCAGCCTGCTTCATCTGTGGGGCCCTTGCCTTGGATCCAGGCCACATAGATGTCTGAAGGCGTCTTGGTCACAGGGCTCTCGAACATGGCTGTATGTGCTCAAGGGACAATGCAATCAGATCTGTTATGTGCCAGCACTAGAGTGGGATAGCTTGGTCCCAAAGGGTTGCAACACACAGGGGTCCAGGCAGTAGAACTTCACTTTGCTTGCCATGCTTCACTGCACCAAACTAGCCACAGCATGTAAGACACCCAAAGCTGCTTTGCACATGTTACAAAAGCAACCATGTACCTCTGTCATGCTGCATCAGTTCTGCCAGATCCTGCATCTACTAGTGCTTCACACGCATGAACTGCTGCATGCCCTTGCACTGCGCTGCCTTTTTCTTAATCACAACCAGCTGGATACATTCTGGTGAAACCATTACCAGGCTCTTTTGAGCTTCTTCTGGGGCCTACCAGCTTCTGAACCACGGTGCCTCAGGTGGTCTTCGGCAAGCATCTTCTGCAAGTTACCCAAGCAATTATTTCTGGGTTTTTTAATGGGCCATGGTGAATGTGAAACCCTGTCCTCACCGCATCCTTGTGGTGGTCTTGCCACAGCTGTACATGAAAGGCGGGCTGCTGCTTTGCATGTGGCATCCTATTCATTTTCAAGTAAGTGCCATTATGTGTCAAGCCCCATCTTTGGCCTTGCATTGTGCAGGGGGTCCAGTCACTGAAATAAGCTCTCACTACCCGTCCTTTCTCTTCACCTCATAGAGCAAGTCCTGCTTCTTCCACATGCCCACCACTTGCTGGTCATCTTGAAGCCAGTTCACCATGTCCATGGTCTGTGGTGGTTCTTCTACATCTTGTTCCACTTCATGCTTAGCCTCAGCCTCCACCACTTCCTCTTCCTCAACCTGTTCCATCACATCTTCCAGAGCACCACACTCTTCTTCAGGCTGGCGCATGGCCACAGGTTTACAATCCTAACTTGGCCTGGATGATTGGACAAATGCTGCAGGCAATCACAAAGCCATGGCATGTGCTTCACTGCAACACACTCAGCAGCAGCTGCTTTGCACATGTTACAACAGCAAATGTTGCCATGTACCCATCTCATGGTGCACCAACCTCTGCCAGATCCTACACATGCCCGTGCCTGATACACATGTATGGCTGCACATGCACTGCGCTGCTCACATCACTTTTTCATCCTGGTACTGCCATTGCCTGCAGTCTTATATGTCCTGCTGGCAACATGTCCTATGGCTACCCTTCAGCTTTGCCCTGCCTCCAGAGGAAGTTGTGCCTGTCCAACTCCTGGTAGTCATGCTGGTAGCCCTCATACCACTCCCAGCCAACCTCATATGAATTATCAGGCTGGTAAGGTGTGATTTTGGATTCTTCCCACGGGAAGATGAGATCCCTCTGCAGCTGCTTCCATTCCTGCTCAGAGATGGGCTTCCACCCTGCTTTCCATGCCAAGTAGAGACTGCCCAGACGTTGTGGAGGAGCTTCATGAGAGCTACCAGAGGAAATGGCTACCACCTTTCTGCCAAGGCCTTCAGGTTTTACTGGAGGTGGACTTGGCCCTTCCACCTTCATCGAGGCCAAAAAAGGTGCTGCACCTGCACCTTCCCGTTTGACGTTGTGGATGTCAGGCTCTCTGCCATCCCTTGTTGCCTTCTTGATTTCATCCCTGCATGCTTTCTCATATCTCCCACCTCTGCTGGACCTTATGCTCCTCTCCAAGGTCTGCAATCCTGGGCTGGGGCATGGCAATCAGATCTGGTATGTGGCTGCACAGTTCTGGGGCCTGGCTGATTGGACAAAAGCTGCAGGCGATCACAAAACCATGGCATGTGCTTCACTGCAACACACTCAGCAACAACATGTCAGAATGCAGCACTGCCTCTTGCACAAATGCTACACCAGCACCAGCACCAGCACCCTGTTCGAACATGTTTTCATCCTGCCGCCTCAGAATAGCTAAGGCATGGTGCCAGAAACGATCAAACAAGCGGTCACTGCGGAGGAAAGCGCTGAAGCTGACCCAGCGTTGCACTGTATCCCACCAGCTTGTCCTCCGCAGTTTCTTGACACCTTCCTTTTGAATGTTTCTTTTGATATGCTGCAAACTCCTGGCCAAAGGCAGAGCGGTTCCAAAGTAGTCTTGGAATCCTTTCACGAGGCCGGTGCCCCCGTCAAGATGAGCTACTTTGGCAGCTTTCAATGTGAACTCACATGCCTCCTGCAACTGTTCATCGGTGCTCTGGAGCAGCAGCTGAGGGTGCCAGCGCAAAAGCCAAGGGGATGAATGTGTTGCGAATCACCACTAGAGTCGTCCACCAAGTCCCCACCAGAATCGTCCGCCGTCCCCAGGGAGTCGTCCACCAAGTCCCCGGCAGGGTCGTCCGTCGTCCCCGCCAGTCGTCCGCCAAGCTCTTTTTGAAGTCCCCACTAGAGTCCACCAACTCCCCGCCAGAGTCCTCCGCCGTCCCCGCCAGAGTCGTCCGCCATCCCCATGTCTATTCTAGGGAATTAAGGAATAGACCTTAAATTATAAAGCCTTAATGCTATAATTTAAGGTATCTTCCTCAATTAAGGGGTATTGGGTTGTCTGGGTCCCTCAACTATCGGAATTCTGATATATTCCTCCTTATTGGGTCATGCAGGATTTAGATCGCCAGCCGTACCATTAACGAAAGCCCAGTTTCCCCTGGTCTTTGCCCAGGCGAAGTCCCCCTTCTGCTTCTGGCACCTTCGGGTCGAGGGCTTTAAGGGGGCATCCTCATATTTCGGATGGGGCTTACGGTTTTAGGGTGTTGGGGTGTATCTACGTGTCAGATATCGAGAATAGAGGGTCTTTGCAGCTTTTTGAGGCGTCTGTCTGTCTTGAAAGCCCCAACACGCACCGCAATATGAACTGTTCAAGGTAGCTTGAAACTCAGTAGTTTACTCCTAAACCCTAAACTCTGGCCCCTAAACCCTAAACCCTAAACCCCAAACCCTAATATACCTTAAATTATACGGGCCTTAATATTCTGATTTATAGTATATTCCTTAATTAAGGGGTATTGGGTTCTCTGGGTAAACCCTATAAACCCTAGTTTACGAGGATCCCCAGGAACCTGAACCCTAAACCC
>CAJNDV010009380.1:0-11277 GCA_905221635.1 Symbiodinium sp. CCMP2456
CCTAATTTTCGGAAACTCCCAATATTTTTCCGGCAAAGGGGGTGGGGAAGCTCCATGTGCTGCAGGCCCACCCTGGCTAAACTAGAGGTGTGGATAGTTAGCAGCACTTTTCCAGAAGGATCCTATCGTAAGTTGAAACAATATGCTAGTAGAAGCCCGAAGCTTGGGATCCGAAAGCACGAGCTGTACTTTAGATGTCCTTATACTTTCTAGGTCCTCTCGGGGGTTTTGGGGACGCTTGCGCCGGGCTGCCGAAAGGTGCCGAGGTCCCCGCCCAGCTCCCCCCAATCTTCGACGGTGCACGCCTCCTTCAGCCGCACAGTGGATTCCCTAACTTCGTGTTCCCTCGGTTGTCCCTATTAAAACGGGTCGTGTTTAGATTTAGGCTGGACATCAGCGAAGGCAAACGGTCAGGAAACCAGGAACGCGAGATGCAAAGCCACAAACTTCAACTTCTGCTAGAACATGGCTACGGTACCGAGGTCGGCTCGGTTGGAGGTGCTTACAGTGTCGCTGCACATCTGAAGCACGGAACTGCACCTTCCCGCGAACGAGTCCGCTTTCAAAGCACGCTTGGTCATTGCCTTAGGTGGCCCCGCCAAACTTTCGGCATGCGGGAGTTGCCAAAGCCGCGGTTGGCTAGTCATGTAGGCTGCTCGTGAGACACTGGAAAGTAAAGTCCTTATTCTCAACAGCATGCAGAGGTGGCAGAGCTTATACAATGTTACAGGACAAGAGATTCGTACAACGTCAATGAGCTTCAGACTCGTGATGGCTCTCCCCAAACCATGCAATCGCCGGCTTGTGTACAGACAGAGCACCTTCCCGGCATGCTGGATCGCTGGACTTGCCACAGCCTGCGGTCCAAGGACTGAGGTTCACAGGGTTGTCAGGCAGTAGGTTGATGGTTTCTTCATGCCGTGGAATCTGGCGTCCGTGCTGAAGTACATGTAGGCTAAGATGGACATGAGACCATGGTCTTAAAGAAGGATGGCAGCACCCTTTCCAATCGGCCTTTGGACAAAAGCTAGTATGTTGCATGTAGGATGAAAATACCATGCATGCAGACCTGCGTGCTTCAATCATGCAGCGCGAATAAGTACTGTAATCACGTGGACGGATCCAAAGTGTCCGTCCCGATCCAGGCCACGGTCACGGGCCAAGCTCGACGTTTCGACTTTTGCAAGTTCTCCCCAGGAAACTGTTGCCAGCTGATCTGCAAAGGGCTGGAGTCTGGTTTGCTGGTGTGTGGAGCCACGGTCATGCTTGGAGACAGCAGGCGCCTAGTTTCAACAACTTTGGTCCGGTAAGGGTTCAAACTTAGGATGTGGGGGTTTCCGAAAATAGGGGACCCTAATATAGTACCCTAAATAGTAGGATCCTTGTTATAAGGACCCCAAAATAAGGTACCCCTTATTTTCTGAAACTCCCATGTGATGATTGAAGGTTGCTGCGCTTCAAGCTCCGGATCTCCAACCCCTTGCAACAGTCTCGGTGCATAGGGGCCAAAGCACTGTTGGAAGAGATGGGGGTTTCCGAAAATAGGGGACCCTAATATAGTACCCTAAACAATAGGATCCCTATTATAAGGACCCCAAAGTAAGGTACCCTAATTTTCTGAAACTCCCAGATGGCTGCAACACAAGCAATCAGCCTGAGCACTGCTGACTTTCACAGGTGCTACACCAGCACCAACACCCCTTCCAATCAACTACGAAGACGTCGTCAGTTCCTAGCAAGAGATGGGCAAATCAGGCATCAAAACACACATGTGCCTGTCATGTTGGCAGCGAAGTTTCTGAAGCTCTCGACTGCCTCACCCTAGACCGTCAGCATGTCCAAATGTCATGTCGCTGAATGAAGGACACATTGCCTGACGAATGAAACGGTTTAGTTGGTTCCAGTCCGAACAGCAATGCGAGCCATGCAATGTAGAGCATGTCCTGCAAGAGCAAACCATAAAGTACTGTAGGGGCCTTAATAATTAGACTAGGATTTGCGGTATACTATACTTAGACTAAGGAGCCCCCAAAAACCTTACTCTAATTATTAGGGGTCCCTACATCAAACGGGCCCAAGCCTTGCAGACTGGTGGACACCAAAAGAGCTGCTGCGAGAACCTCGGGGTGTGCTCAAACGGCTGACCCTAAACCCTAAACCCTAGACCCTAAACCCAAAACCCTAAACTGAGATCACAAGGCTTAAGGCATGGAAAACCTCAAGCGACCATTAGGCCGAAGCCGGCACGAGTACGAGTATAGAGATTCGGCCTGCGCGAAACTGGGAAAGTTTCATGCCAACCGGATCTTGCTACAGCGGCATCGGGAGCAGCTGTCCTGCGTCCTACCCCTACAGTCTCGGAGCCAGTTTGCGATTTTCACCATGCAGCCAAAACCCTAAACCCTAAACCCTTTTGAATAAACCCTAAACCCTAAACCTTAAACCGAGAAAGCCGGGGACCCTGTGCACAGAAGTCCGTTTCAACATAAAACCTGACCCAGGCTCCGAGTCTCGGGATGGCAGACATCGTAAGCAGCGAGCTCTCAACATATGGGGATCTCCGACAAAAAAAGGTCCCGAACCTATAGTACCCTAAATAGTAGGATCCTTCTTATAAGGACCCCAAAATAAGGTCCCCCTAAATTAGGGGTACCTTATTTTGGGGTCCTTATAATAAGGATCCTAGCCCCTAAATCTCGGAAACTCCCTAAACCCTAAACCCTAAACCCTAAACCCCCCATGTTGGGTTTAGGGACCCGGGCCCTGGGGGCTGACGGCCGAAGACGGCGTGCCATGGCAGCCGGAGGATGCTGGAAAAGTGTGTGTCTTTACCTTAACCCTAAACCCTAAACCCTAAACCCTAAACCCTAAACCCTAAACCCTAAACCTTAACCTACCAAAACCCACTTTTTTGTAGGGTCCCTATAAATACCATATTCGGGTTTATAATAGGAACCTACAAAAAAGTAGGGTTTGGTAGTTTAAGGTAGATATTTATGGAAGATCCTTTCGGGGTTCTCTCAAAACTTAGGGTTTAGGGAAAATAGAAGTCTATAGGATGCTCTATATAGGGCTGTTTCAAGACGCCCCAGGGAAGAACCGGTCTTACGTGTAACATGAAGGGCTTCATCGAAATTGGGATTTCAACTCCCGCACTGGGCTTTGCGGCGTGATTCTTATGTATCTATCCATCCAACTATTTATCAATTTATCTTCCTACCTGTCCTACCTATCCATGCATACATACATACATGCATACATACATACATACATACATACGTACATACATACATACATACATACACATGCACATACATGCATACATCCTTGCTTGATTACTTACCTTACTTACACACTCAGACTCATGCCTCTGCGTCTGTCTGCGCTGATGTAGGCATGTATGTCTGTCTGGGATATGTACTTACAAGGAAAGGTTGGATCTACCTTCAAGGTCCTGACCTCGGCGGCACGCCGCATATGTAGAAGATGCCACAACAGGCAGGCACCGGCACAAAACCAGGTTGCCCATGGCTTCCCGCCACACACAGAGAGATGTGCAAAAGCTGGGGCATCATACAGTAAAGGAACACATGAACTCCTCAGCCTAGGGGCTATAGGACTGTTAAACACTTCCGGACGCAAGTGCTTTTCTCAAGTCCATCTGCGCTCTCGGCAAAGAACGGTCAGCAAACGCTGGGCTGTACAACTTGCAATGTGGAAGGTGGACTCGCTGCATCTGCTTACCCTTATGGTAAACCCCAAAAAGTTGGAAACCGGATTAAGGATAAATAATGCTGGGATTTCCAGTACATTACTCTTAGGGATTGAGGCTATGGGGTTTCCAACTTTTGGGCTTCTACTGTATGCCTACGTGCAAACTCGAGTTTCGGCGGCATCTCTGGCCCCCGCTATGCGTTTAGGGTTTAGGGTTTAGGGTTTAGGGTTTAGGGTTTAGGGTTTAGGGTTTAGGGTTTAGGGTTTAGGCGACCCAACTCTACTGTAGCTTCTGGGGTTCCTTCTGATACCTTGCCCACTAAATACGCTCTCTAAAATCCTACCCTGTATCCATTCCTTGTGATCCATCACGTACCTCTGAACTCAATCCATGAGCCGCCGAGATTTGTCAACATCCCCCTTCTCCCTTTCCTCAGCAGGTGTGAAGACGCACCTTACATCCAATTCGACAGCCCAGACATTTTATATGCTGGGCGAATTTTGTCGGTGCTCAATTTGAGCAGGCGAACTAACTAACTACGCAAACTACTCAAGAGTCTGGAGGGCATGGAATACAAGCTTTTTCAATTCACATACTGCCATACAAGACATTCAAGTCTATCAGAGTCTATCATCTCCGCAAGACTTGCTTAGCCCCAACCTGCAGTGAATCTCCTGTAGACAGACTTCGTAGTGCTCCCCAGGCAAAAGCACGGTGCCCGGCTCCGGAAAGTCTGCTCCTAAACCCTAAACCCTAAACCCTTGTGTTAACTGAGCCGTATGTCACTCCAGGGCACATGGTTGGCCTCACAGGACGACACAAAACTGAGCTCAGCTTGCCCCGCACAGCTCGAATAGCCTGTAAATCCTCTTAGGGTTTAGGGTTTAGGGTTTAGGGGTTTAGGGGTTTAGGGGTTTAGGGTTTAGGGTTTAGGGTTTAGGGTTTAAGCGGCCTTTCGCGGATTGCGATCTCCGGCCCGTACATCACTCCAATCGGAGCCCTTGTCCTGCAAGTGAAGCAATGGATGTGCGAGCACCCTAGACCCCGTATACTGCCTTAAGCTTACAGCGTCCTCCTCCCTAATCTTACTGGGCGCGCCAGCTGGAGTTTAACAGTAGCCCTGTGTGCAGTTTCTGCTGCAGTTCCGACCAACTCAATTGGGCTGCACCCTAGCTGTAGCAAAGAGAGCTGACCGAAACGAAGGCAACGAATGCTTCAGGTGAGGAGCAAGGCACCCTGCACAAAGTCAACGTGGCACAAAAAGAGGAGACACGCCAAGCAAGGTTTAGGGTTTTGGGTCCACGGCCCATTGGTACGCAGGAAAAAACGCGATTCTTTCGCGTCGCCCATAAGCCCTCTTGGAATCAATAAACAGAATGCTGGCCGGATGTTAGTACAAAGCTCTCAACAGGATCTACCCCCTCGCATCGCAACTAGCCATTCGAGGCCTAGGCCTACGCGACCTTTCGGACAAACCTGCGAAATCCGGGCCTGAAGGTCTGTAAGAAACACCTATTCGGGGTTTTGGTGTTTAGGATGCCCACACAGACCTGTAATGCTGCAACCTTATCATACACAAAGCTTTCGAGGATCTGCGCGACGTCCTCGGCGTAGCGGTGCTGGCCATGAGCCGGGATAAGGTGCATGAGGTGGCTCGGCCTCATTCGAAGCTCTGCTGGGGTCCAACGGTTGCCGCTAGGGGCCTCGTCGGTTTTTAAGCCCTGCCCCAAAACCGGCATGCCGTGAATGTCGGATGTTGCCCAATTTGCAGGGCTCGCGGCGGGAGCGGTCTGACTGAGGTGCCCCTGGCCGTGTACGATCTGGGATTTCGACTCGCACGATCTGGGATACAGGGGTTTAGTGCTGTGGTCATCACGAACAACTGCACTTGCACTTGTCTGCTGACGACGCTCGAAAGCAGGCTTGCTGCCCTTTTTCCAGCACCAGCACGTGGAAGTGGTCATCATGATCGTGGTCGTGATGGTTGTCGTTGGTTACGGGGCTTTGTCAATTACAGCAACCACAACTTACAGTAGTCTTAGTGTTCATGCTGGCTTCTCGCATCTTCTGGCTCGTGCTCCGTCGGCGGCGTCGTCGTCTCTCTTGATCGCAGCAGTGGTCGACATCTCAGGTGCCATAAACTTTGAAAGCAGAACCCTCGATGCCGATGGTCGTGCAGCTGTATATGTCGCAAATGCATCGACGCCAACTTAGATTCTAAATTCGCTTTCGTCCGTGGGCAGAACTTGCATGGCACCCTTTGAGTTCCCGCATTTTGTGGACGACCTAGTTACTTTGGCCCAGCCAGAAGAACGAAGCCACTCACAATGCAGTCGCCCAGGCAGTTTGCAGCATGAGGTATCGAGATGTTGCAGCGGGCGCAATCGCGCCCGAGCCCGTGCCCGCAATTCCCATTTGGCGGCATCTGCTTTGTCACGGTGGCCTCTCCGAACATCCCATCCCATGTCATCTCAGTAGGCAACGCCATGTTTCTGAAGCAGTGCTTGTGCCACCGGTCTCCAATACTCTGCTGTGGACAGCCGGATGCCAAAGGTCAGGGCCAAATTACCTTGGTTGCAGAAGGTACCTACGCTGCGCGATGCTATCCATGCTGCAAGACTCTACCAAACTCGACCCCACCCGAACTCCTCCGGAGAAGCGCTACAGTCTTCGCGCCCACACCCAACTAGTATACAAAGCACATTGGCGCATCCGCACTACATCTTTAACCGACCCTTTCAGCGTATAGGCACCAGGTTGTTACCCTTCTGTGCGCGCAAACAAAAACTTCAGCTCTACTCTTTCTTGGGCTGCGACCTGAAGTCTGTCCGTCGGTCGGTCGAAGTAACTGCAGATACATATTGCAAGCAGAACATGGGTGATATTCCTAGTCTGCCTCCGAATTAAGCGCATGCATTTGATTGAGGCGCTTCTGTATGTCCTGCATCCTGCACCAACATAGTACTTCGAGCAACTCTGCCATCATCTCCGAAGCATTTTGTGTGAATACTCAACACCTCCGTCAAGCCCGGTATCTCGCTCATAGCCTTATTCCACCGAATGCCAGCCCCTCCGCAGTAGGTACGGCAAAGGGCGTATCATGCAGGAGCATCGCATGACCAAATGAAGCTCCTGTGGCATGTCGAGCAGTGGATCTTCGGCCTGCAGGGCAGATTTTCACGACGCACGGAACGTGGGCTCTGCTTGTGCTTGCCACAACGTCTTGTTCACAATTCGAGACGCAGCAGAGCTTCTGCCTTCTGCAGTCTCAAAACTTACTCCGTGAAGCTGCAGGCTCCCTGTGTAGGGGCGGCTGCCAAATCCTGCTGAAGAAGCCTTTCCTTATGCCTGACACTTAAACGCTCATGAGCTTACATAGTATCTGGCGCAAAAGGCAGGGCAAACGTAAATGAAACTGCAAATTGCCACCGTATAGCCCAGTTAGCCCAGTTAGCCTATATCCTCAAGTACATGCTGAGTCCTCTGATCCCCCAAGTACCCCCCCCACGTTCCGTGCAAAGCCCAAACCTCCCTGAGACTACCTCTGCCCAGGCCAAGAAGTCGTGGAAGCTTCGACCACCGGTGACGTCGTCCGTATCGCGGTCTAACCAGAAGGTCAAGACCTTGTACCTCAGCGCAACATATGGGTAGTTGTCAAAATTATGGTCCCTTTTGGGGTACCCTAAATAATAGGTGCCGTATTATAATAAGGACCCAAAAAGGGACCATAATTTTGACAACCACCCATATGGCCCATGACGATTGGAAATAGTATTGGAGTTTGGGGTGGCTGCATGAGGACTGTGACTACAAGGGGATGTTCCTACTTACTATATCGACCCCTTTTGCCTTTTGGAGGTCCGGCCCACTGAGTCCCTGGAATGCATTAAATTTGACTCTCTGCCCGAGATGCCGCACGTCCGGCTTGGAGTGGCGAGTGCGGCTACCCATCTCCTTCGGATGGGATTGCAAAGCTCTCACGATTCGCCCCCTGAAGCCCAAGTCTAGAATGAAAAGGTACATGGACCCTTCAGGATACCGATGCCCCGAAAAGGGCATTGCGGCACTTCGAACGCAACAGAGAAGCTGCCCTCCTCATCACGAAATCAAACCCCTCGAAGCTGGATGAACTGATTGAGACGACTATAGATCCGAAACTAGCGGTCTTGGGGAATTATTGCGACGACCAGTGCAGTGCACCCGAGATTGTGCTTTCCCTGGCGATTAGACGCTTAGTAGCCTCATCGTCGTCTGCAAAACCAAGTCCATATTCTTGGAGGATCGGAAACTCACCCAATCTAAATCTCCTTGTCGACACGTATCACCTCTTCCTGATCTCTTCTTGCCAAGGCAACCATCCTCGGTCGCTTTCGGTTGTGCATTCCCGGCGTTTGCCTTTTCCAAACAACCCATGATGACAGCTTTGAGCCCCTTGGGATGGCTACTCTAGGGCATCCTTCCTCCCGGCGCGAAGCCATCGTATCAATTTCCGCTCGACGCCAAAACCCACTGCTCGACTTTTTTCTTTGTCAAGGGTCTCACGGGTGTGATCAAGGCAGGTGGTAGGGAATCCCAAGTAGGAGACTGTCCCTACACAAGGGATCCTTCATCAGTCTGTACCTTTATCTCGCATTTGGAGGCCCTTAACCTGGTTGCGTTGAAGTCGGCTAGCGTTTCACTAACACTGCCTCTCAAGTCCTGGCCAAAGCCTTTATGAAAGCCTATAAATGCCACACACCAAGTTTGACCAATTAGCCTAAAGAGCACCTTCAAACAAAAACCGTCAACCGCAATAGAAACCCTATCAGCCATAATTACGAGTAAACTAAACCCCTTTGCGCGAATCCTTCGATCAAGCCAACGGGCAGCTTGGCGAGCTGGATCCGGAAATCGATGGACAACTCCTAACCACGAGCTTCCGTTGTGTAGGGGCCTGAAAATTTGGAAGAGGGTTCCTTGAAGATTCTATGGGGGTTACTATAAGGGCCTGGTATAAGGCTTTCGGAACGCTGAGGAAGAATCCTTGAGTTGCGGACATCGCAGATGGAAAGCGACGCGACTGTTGCACATGTTGCAAAGGGTGCAGCAACAAAGCAAGGACGGTCAGCAAGGTGACAGGAATCTTGCTGTCTCATGTGTTATGAGCTACCAAATAAGACACTTCACAAGTTCCCAAGCGTGAGCCACATCCTTCACCTGGCCGAAATCGATGAGACCAACGAGTCGCGAAGTATCCTGCAGGGTCACCCGGAGCTCGGTTCGGGGCGGGTCGAAGATGAGCTGTCTTTGTTCAACAGGAAAGGACTCTCTGTTTCACAACCTCCCGACCTTAAGCAGAAGCACGTTCCCAGGATGGGGATCGGCGTTGAAGAGGCCGTCGGAAAATACCTGCTCCGCATGGATAGTCATGAGCCTCAGCTTCGATGGAGATGAGAAAGGAGAGAACTCGCTCAACCTTACGATGCTGAGGGGCCTCCGAAGCTTGTCTGTGATCGACCGTCCCCGGAACTTAATTGAGCCTTCCACCCTAAACCCTAAACCCTGAACCCTACACCCTAAACCAGCCTGAAGGACTTCTACTCGTCGGGGGCTTCAGACCTCATGTGACCTGTGGTCGAAGGAGCCTCGCTGCAAGGTCTTGCTTCAAGGCAGTCTCCAGAAGGGCAGCGTACGCCCTCGGTTTAATTCAGAACCTGGGCTCCTCAAACGAACAGCACAACTGCACCTCCAGGAACAGGCGTAAACTACGAAAGCTCTCAGCCACTTTCAATTTCGCAGGGAGAACAGCTTGCAAGAAGAGCCGGGCGGCGTCTCCATCAGCCGCGGGATGTTGACATCCTCTATGCCCTGCAGTCGCTGCCACACCTCCCATTCAGCTCTGGACCCCTTTACGGTTAGGGTTTAGGGTTTAGGGTTTAGGGTTTAGGGTTTAGGGTTTAGGGTTTAGGGTTTAGGGTTTAGGGTTGGGTAGTTTTCTAAATTAGGGTCCCTCTTTAGGGGGATACTATGATCATAATAAAGAACCCCCAAAATAGTATAGGTAATTCTGTAGGCCCCTATCTGGGGAGTTCTCTAAATTAAGGGTCCCTTTTTTAGGTCCCCAATATAGTGCGGCACCCTTATAAACAGGACACTAGAAGGGCCCGAATTTAGAGAACTACCCATTTGGAGTTCGCAGAAGGTGCCTTACCCACTTGCAGCGCAAGCCCTCCACTCCGACTCGGCACTGCTGAGTTTGTGCAGAAACCTATGGGGTTTAGGGTTTAGGGATTTCGGGATTAGGGGTTTAGGGTTTAGGGGTTTAGGGGTTAGGGGTTTAGAGTTTAGGGGTTTAGGGGTTTAGGGGTTTAGGGTTTAAGGGTTTAGGGTTTAGGGTTTAAGGGTGTAGGGTTTACACTCTCACAACTCGGACAAGCCAGGCGAGGATCCATAGGTGCACAAGTCGGTGTGACACTGCAAGCTGCCCATGCATGCCACTATCCAAACCAAACGAAGTAAACTCGCCAATAAACCACAGCTTACAAGACAACGTGGATGCGGGCTCAACTACTTTTGAGGGCATGTGCCTCAAACTTTGGTTACGACTCGGTTCTGAGCTGAGGCGCTGTACGACAAACCAGAAAGGCTGCGACACCGTTAGTCATCAGGCAAAAAGTGATCATCCACCAAGCCCCGGTTGCGTCTCAACTGCTACTCAGGGGGTAGAGTATCATCAGGGTGAAACTTGCGACTCCATCTGTTGCAGGCAAGAACTGTGTGTGTAGTCCCCAGCCGCTCAGTACTGTACGGTTTCACAACTTTCCCACTCTCTTCAGGAGGTTGTGTTTCATCTTCGGTCATCGCCCATTCAGCGGTACTGGGTCATCGGTCAAACCCCGTAAGGATTTGGCGTTGAAGCGGGGATATGGTCTGCTTCGACCTGTTCTTCATCAAGCTCTGTTCCATTGTTTATCTTCTTGTCTCCTGCAGACGGAAGACATACTTTGTCCAGCTGTCCACCACCACTGCTAACGGCGGGGCCCAGGAAAACTCTGGACCCTTCTGTATGCCGAGCCCAGCAGTGAGGTGTAGGGTCACATAGGGGCCATATGGAGCTGCATCCACGACCTGTGTCCCATTGGACTGTAACGACCGGCCACACCCATATTTGCTCGTCTGTCATACATGGGTTGCGTCCCTCGAGAAAAGCAGCATTGCACAGCGACCACCATGAGCATATCAGAACTGTCTGCTGAATTGGTGCATTCTCAGAATTCCTCAGCGTGTTAGGACAGCTTTGGTCATCGCGATCCAGCTGTCATACACAAGCACTGATCCAGATCCAGGGGACGGTTTATAGCTCAGTCCATGGCTTCCGCTCGGTCGGGGGTTCGTGGTATTTATCCTACCAAGGGAAAGGATAAAACATAATAAAACATAATAGCCCGCAGGTCATCTCCCGAGTGACAGGACCACGGCGACGTACATCGACCGACGACGACGCATCCATCAGGAAAACATGCACATGCAAAGGTAAATTCACAGTCCAGCAAAGGTAGTCCAGCAAAGAAACGAATTAAGGC
>CAJNDV010009391.1:23567-43866 GCA_905221635.1 Symbiodinium sp. CCMP2456
GCAGGCAGCTTAGACTTAGGATCTTCTCCACTTGGGGATCCAAGTTCGGATTGGATTGGGTGTGAACGCCAAACCCTAAACCCTAAACCCCTAAACCCTAAACCCCTAAACCCAAAACCCCTAAACCCCAAAACCCATAAGCCCTAAACCCTAAGTTTAAACACACCTGCTTTAGAGGTTTACAGCGGAGCGTCTTTTGGGGTTCAGGGCATGAGGCTCTAGAGGATTCTGACCTAGTATCTTAGGATATAGGGGGTTTCCGAAAATGGGGGGTTTAGGGTTTAGGGGTTGAGGGTTTAGAGTTTAGGGCTAATGTAGTACCCTAAATAGTCGGATCCTTATAATGAGGACCCCAAAATAAGGTACCTCTTGTTTTCGGAAACTTCCATATAATCCGAACCCTTAAACTCATAGCTAGTAGGGCGCTGCCCGGATCTGTCTTTAAGACCCCAGGGAAATTCAAGTAGCTGTAAGTTTTAAGCTCAGAGCCCGAAGCCCTCAACATCCCAAGAACCCTAAATTCCAAAACTGAAGTCAACAAAAGCACATTCCAGGGCCTTGTCCTGGACGTCCCCTGAGCCCGAAAGCTTAGCCTTCCCGTAGCATGCTCCTCGAAACCCTTACCGCTTCTAAGCCCTACCCTGCAACCTGAACCTATATCCCTAAACCCTACCTTAACCTACCAAAGCCTACTTTTTTGTAGGGTCCCTATAAATTCCATATTAGGTTTATAATAAGAACCTACAAAAAATAGGTTTTGTTAGGTTAAGGTAAACCCTAAACCTCAAACCTCCAGTTCAAACCTCCCAATCCTAAGCCCTACATGCACCACAGTTTTGCAGTCATTCGTGGATTCACCCCACCATGGAATTTTGGACCCTACGAAACTGTAGCCGAAGCAACGCTGGGGAGGTACTTAGGGCATGGTAGATGTAATATAGGGGCCTAAATGATTACCTATACTATCTTGGAGGGTTCCTTATTATAAATATAGTATAGTAGACTCCAAAATCCTGTTCAATATAAGAAGGCCCCTGCATTAATGTTAGTGGTGCTAAGCGTAGAAGCTAGGTTTGGCTCCTAAGGTTTTTAGAGCCTAGGCTGTAGGGAGTTGAGTTCTGATCTCAGGAGCTTTGGTGCTGAACCCTGAATCTTCGGGTGCGCTTCTTTCGGTTTTAAGGTTTAGGGTTTAGGGTTTTAGGGAACTCGAGGGTGGGTGCCACCACTGGTGCTGGCGAGATCTCCTACTGGTCAGTCCAAATTGGTGCTCACAGTGGGCACAGGCCGAGGGCAAAAAACTTACGCAGCTGGCTGCCGTTGCTCCAATGCAACAGATTGGGACAAGGCCTCACTTGCATGGACTGGATCGAGTTTCGGAGCGTTCATGTTTTGTGAAGGGTTGACATCATATCCAGAGAGTATGGTCAGGGGCATTGGACCCTGGCCCAGGCGTGATGTCGATTCCATGAATGCTGGAAGATGCCTGAAACGCTGAGTTCCTCGATGTTGTCCTGAAGATCTATTTTGAAACCCTGAACCCTAAACCCTAAACCCTGCCCTGAAAACCTGTTTCAGATAGCCAGGTTTGAGTTTCGTGCGCTTAGACAGTCCACGCAGCATGTTGCGTTTGGGGATACGTATGCGGCTGCATGCATGTACGTGAGTATGTGCGCATGTGCTTACGCGTGTATGTACGTGTGCACCTACGTATGCATGCAACATAGAGGCCAAAATAATTACCAAAAATATTCCTTAGGGGTCCTTATTCTCATTATACTATAAAAGACCCCAAAACCCTATTCTAATTAGTCAGGCCCTACATTACGTATGTAGCCCCTATGGATGCCGTAAACCCCAAAATCCATCTAAGCCCTCGGAGTTCAGACCTCCAGAGTTCAACTCTGAACCTGAAAGCTTGAAACAGAAGCCAACACCTTAAAGGCCCCAAACCCTAAACCCCCAAACCCCAAAACCCTAAACCCTAAACCCAGAAACCTAAACCCAAAACCCCAAACCCTAAACCCAAAACCTTAAACCCTAAACCCTAAGCCAAAACCCCAAACCCTAAACCCTGAACACCCTGCTCCTTAAGCCCGTCGGAACCCTAAAACTGTCAACCCCAAGCTCCCTAGACACCCCAAAGCACCCAACTATATCACCCCCGGCGCCCTAAACCCCAAAGATCCTAAACATCTTAACATAGGGGCCTTAAGAATAAGAATTGGGTTGCGGAGTCCTTTCTAGTATAATTAGAATAAGGAACCCTAAGGAATATTTTGGGTAATTATGTAGCCTTCTATATTAACTATACTAGGGCCCTATAAACTCTAAACCCCCAAACGCCCAAAGGTCAGATCGTTGCTTGCAGCAGCGGCACCTGCGACATGTCGACAGCGTTCATCCCTCGAGCAGCTAGGGCTTCACTGAATGTATGGGGTCGGGGTTTAGGGTTTAGGGTTTTAAGGTAGTTCTCTACTTTAGGGTTTAGGGTTCAGGGTTTAAGTCTCTAAACTAGGGTCCCGTTTTAGGTCCCAAATATAGTACGGCACCCTTATAAAAAGGACCCCACAGGGACCCTAATTTAGAAAACTACCCTAATATATGGGGTCGGGGTCAGGGCAGAGTAGGTCTCAGGTCACACGTGTGTTCCTTTGGTTTGAGAAAATCAATAGCTGCTATAGGCCGTATACAACTACATCATAATCTGCTTGCTGCATTCTAAGTATTCAGGCCCCAATGTTAGGGTGGGTTTAGGCTTCAGTGTGTAGGCTTTTGGGGCTTTCTGAGGGTTGGGTTTTTTCGGCAATGAGATTTTGGTGGATGCTTGATGTTTAAGGTTTCGGGCTTCAGAAAGAAATGCGGGGTGAAAGGATCGTGACTGAGGCTGAGGATTTTCAGGTTTGGGGCACACGGGTATAGAAGAAAGGATTGTGAGGTTGGAGTCCAGGGCTTTGGGTTTACCTGTGAGAGCTGGTTCGTCTAACGCTTACACAGGGTTTTGACGAAGTAGGAATAAGAATACTTCTATAGTCCCTATTTCCTCATGCAACAAACATTTACACTTGTTACCCCAAGACCGTATCTTGGTTGCTTTTCCCGGTATCCGGCACCTCGAACTGTGAGAGTTTCAGATTTGGCTTCTTATGTTGGGGGGTCCTTGTACTAGGAACCCTAAACCCTAAACCCTAAACCCTAAACCCTAAACCCTAAACCCTAAACCCTAAACCGTCTTTCTGGAGTGTGGCTTAGTGTCTAGGGTATGTGGGGATCCTGTAGTTGCCTGAATCTTTTTGAGTTCGCAGCCTAGTGCGAGGGGCATCAGATGAGCTTTTGGAAACCCTAAACCCTAAACCTAAACCCTAAATAAATCCTAAAACCTAAACCCAAAGTAAAACCTAAACCCTAAATAAATCCTCAACCCTAGTCCCTAAATAAACCCTAAACCCTAAACCCAAAATAAAACCATGGGGTTAAGATCCTAAACTCGACAGACCCTAAATCGAACTCCTTCAGATCTTGGGCCCCTGAGGGCAAATCTCTCAGATCGTAAATCCCGGAGCCCTGCATTCCTGAAGTACTATAAGGGTCTGAATAATTAGAATAGGGTTTTAGGGAAATTATAGAATAATAGACACCAAAACCCTATTCTAGTTATTAAGGCCCCACATTATGTTGGCTTTTTGGAGCATTCTGAAACCAACTGCTTCTTTCAGGATCGCAGTAGCCAGTGCCCCGCCGGGAGCACGTGGATCTCTGGCAGAATTCGGTACGGACCATTTCGAATTCAGGATTTGCAGGGGCTTTTGGGGGACTTTAGTGTTGAATGTTTTGGGGGTTTGGGGTTTAGGGTTTAGGGTTTAGTGTTTATGGTTCAGGGTTTAGGGTTTAGGGTTCTGGGGTTGTGTGGCATGTCGTGGAGCGAAATAGAAGCAATGAAGTCCGAATGCCACTCTCCTGCGCAGTGTGCCGACAAAATCTTCTGGAAATGCTGCCTCCCGGTGTTTCTTCTAACCCTATAAACCTCACCGCATGTCTCTGGTGTCGAGGGCCTTGATTCCCAGAGACTCCAATACCCCTTAATTAAGGAACATACTTTAAATTATAGTGGGATCCCTAATAAGATTTAAGGTATATTCCTTAATTAAGGGGTATTGGAGTCTCTGGGTTTCTCGGTTCAGCAGTTTTTTGCAGCGGGTGTCGGGGCCAGATGCGGGGTGCCCACATCGCAAGTCGCTGCTGCGCCCCATGCTCGTACTTTTTACCTACCAAAACCTACTTTTTTGTAGGGTCCCTATAAACTCCATATGAGGGTTTAGAATGAGAACCTACAAAAACCTAGGTTTTGGTAGGATAAGGTAGTTTAGCTCCTGAGGATTCCGAAGCGGCAGAGCCTACACCCACCATGGGCAAAACCCTGAAGCGCTATTCCCCAAACCCCCAAACCCCAATTCCCCAAACCCCTTAAACCCCAAATTTCCAAAACCCTCTAAACCCCACCCGCTAAACCCCAAATCCCAAAATCCCCCTAAACCCCAAATTTCCAAAACCCCTCGAGCCCTGATCCTCCCCATGAGGTCCAACGAGCTCGGATGCGGGGACTGTCCGACGGGTCGCTTCGCCGCCGCTCGGCCGACTCTAGGAGGCTAATGTAGGGGCCTTAAATGATTAGAATAGGGTTTTGAGCTCCTTTGTAGTATAGTTATACGCAGGAACCTAAGGAATAGTGTTGCTAATTATGTTGGCTTCCATATTACTCGACGAGCCCGAGCTCCTGTATCTGTGGCGTGCATGGATGATATTTCCGGACCGTCTTTCTGCCCAGCTGGCTAAAAGCCTTTTCGCGCCTTCAACCCCAAAAGCCTGAACCTGCAAGCGTAGACTTGTCAGGCAATGCGAGCTTTGCCTCTTCTCAGGTTTGGTGTGCTAGAACTCGTCGCAAGGGTTCTGCGCCCTAAACCGTGAAAAATAAACCACTACCCCTACACCCGAACCGTCTATAGTACGTGCGAACACCTACGTAAGCAATACTATACGTACAATCCCCGGAACTCAAACCTCCTTGCAGAGACTCCTCGTGCCATGGCAGAGTCGGAGTCACCAGAAAGAGGCCCACGTCTTACTGACGGTGCGACGATCCTTGGCGGGTTTAGAGCTCTTCGTGTTTAGGGGCTTCGGCGCGCACGACTTGTGGAGCTGAAACTGAACGATAGGTCTATCATAATTAATAATCAGATGGGAGTTTCCAAGAATTAGGGTACCTTATTTTGGGGGTCCTTATAATAAGGATCCTATTATTTAGGGTACTATATTAGGGTCCCCTATTTTCGGAAACCTCCAGATAGTGCACGTGCCAGCTACTATGGTAGTTCTCACAGGTCTCAGCATGAAGAAGGGTTCAAAGTCCGGAAGCACGGTAATTTGGATTTCCGGGTCAGGGGTTCCCCACTAGTGCCGGCTTTGGTTGTTTGTGTTTCCTGGCACTGAGGTTGGTATGGCATTCTGCTGAGGTCTTTGTGGATGATCCCTGTGTGGGTTGGGAAAACGGCACAAAAGTGGAATCCTCGTGGAGGGCCTTGCGGCATGGATGGAGCATGCAAGTCGAGGTATACCCAAACGGGGCACGGCCGGACGAAGAGGGCTTTGTGAGCGCCTTGGTTAGAGTTCGCCCGCCTGCTGCGATGCAAGAGAAGGATTGGATCTGTCCGGATCTGCGGAAGGTGAGATGGCTCACTAAGGATAATGAGACATTGAGAAACGGGACGATACCGTTTGTGATGTCCAACTCTCGTCCATCCGTAGTATGGGGAAAAGTTGTCAGTCATGCCTTGCTCCGTGCAAAGAAGTGGGCAACCGCCGGCAAACTTCGGATTGTGTGCGAGGCCTGCTTCCTGCCAGTGAACCTCTCGCCCCGAGATTTGCCACCGGAGATTTTCTCAAAGGAGCCAGAGTTCGTCACGTTCCTCTTGGCAGATGGGTCGAAACTCCATTTCGACAAGAGGATAGTGGTGGAGCGTTCGAAGCATTTCGCGAACATGCTGTCGTCAGAAACATGGGTCGAGGGTCGCACCAACGTCATAGACCTGCGAAACAACGAGCAGGCGGATGTAACCAGCATGCAGGCAGTTCCTTGGCTAGAGTGCTTTCCAACAGGCTTGTCAATCCAAATATTAGTCTAAGTATTACTTATGCAAGCAGGTGGTGGAGAGTTGACCATCAGCCGAGGTTCTGTGCCATTTCATGTCTCAAAGCTTTGGTGCTGCTTGCAACGACGAGCTCGCATTTTCTGTGCGGAAGCTTGCAGATCAGTTCTGCCTAGATGACTTGGTCCAGGAGGTGGAAACGGAGCTCGTGCCAAAAGTTTACAAAGACAACCTCCTTGAGTTTCTGGGCAAAGTCCTCGGCAGCGGGGGCGTCTTGGAGGCCCGGTGCCTGGAGATGGTGAAAGCAAACGCGTGCGAGCTCCTCGACAAGCAGGGATCCGTGTTGGACGAAATCATCGATCACAATCCGGCCCTGACGAAGTTTCTGATGCGAGTCCTGGTAAATGCGGCTAGAGCTGCGAAGTCGTGAGGAGTGTCAGAGCTTTGCTTATGGGATCCTTTCGAAGAGGCTCTCTTGCAATTCAGGGCCTTAATGAACTGCGTAGTAGGGACCCCTACCTTTCGGACGCTCCGATTGAGCTCGCAGCTGGGAAGCCTTTTAGGGTGTTTTATAAGGGTTTAGGGTTTAGGGGTTAAGGGTTTGGGGTTTAGGGGTTTAGGGGTTTAGGGGTTTTGCTTTATACGCGGGTAAGCTTCTTCAGATTGCTCACTACGTCCTCTGAGCTTTCCACATCCTCGGCTTCACGTGCTGAAGCAAACGAGTTTCCACAGCTGGGAGCTGCAAAAAACGGAGGGCGAGGCTGGTGCAGACTGTAGGGGGGCTCCTGGGCTCCCAGCCGACACAAAGGAATCCCTGGAGGCTCAAGGACTAGGGGCTTCGAGGTTTAAGTCTTCTTTTGAGTTTCGGGTTTAGGGTTTGGGGACTCCGATGCTTCGAGATTTACGTATTTTTTTTTGGGGGGGGGCTCTGGAGATCCGAGTTTTGCATGCGGGGTTTCGCGACGGATTTAAGCAGGAGCGGGCCCGATTCAGAATCAGGAAGGCTTCGGTTTCTTCATGAACTTAACATTGGTTCAGGGTTTGGGGTTTAGGGTTTTGGAGTTTAGGGTTTGGGGTTTTCAAGTTTTACGTTTCTTGGTTTGGGGTTGGTGTTTTAAGGGGCACCTCGAAACCGCAGTAGAGGCCCTGGGTCCTGTAGTGAGGCTTTCTTCCGCAGTGGGCCGTGCAAGCAGGGCTTGGCGTTTCGACTTTGAGGGTTCGGGCTTGAAGCCCAGGGTTGAAGGAACCCAAAACCCTAATGCAGGGGCGTTCTGAATTAGAATAGGGTTTTGAGCGGGTTCCTTATCATAATTGTGGTATAATACATCCCAAACCCTATTCTGATTATTAGGGCCCCATGAAACCCTAAACCCTAAACCCCACAGTACATCTTCCCAGCCAAAGTTCCCTGGAACTGGACCAACTCCTCAAGCCTGCAGGCTCCAGGCTCCTGGAGTTCAGGATTTCGGGCCTCGGGAGTAGAATTTTCGGATTTGGGTGGTTGTGCTGTCGGGTTCATCAGGATTTTGGGGCGTTTAAAGGGTTTAGCATCCTGTGAATGATGGGGCACAGCCCGGCCCTAGCCCGGCGGAAACAGCACTGGCACTTTGAAGCGGTCTCGTTTGTTATGCAGATGCCAGTGGTGCAAAGCATCGTTTGCCCAATTTGCTCTTGCTTTAGTATCCCCAGTTGCTCTAGTTACATTGCCACTCCGAAGTATGCTAGCACGGATGCTGCACGGAACGCCATGTTGAAGATGCTCTTAGCTTTTCCCTCCTTGCTCTGCCCGAATCTCCAGAGGCTCCGTAGCAGGCCTGCATCTGCTATTGTGGATGGCCTTTCCACTGAGCTACAAAAAAAAAACAGCTAAACCTGAAACATTGAATGCTATGCAGCTCCCCGCAAACTGATCACTTCTGGGGGAGACCTCTCGTGCCATGGCAGAGTCAGAGGCAGCAGAATCAGACCCACGCCTTACTGAGGGTGCGACGATCCTTGGCTGAGCTCTTCGGGTCGAGGGGCTGGCTTGTGGAGCTGAAGCTTAAGGATAGCCAGCTAGTGCGCATGTTAGCTGTTGGCATGGTAGTTTTGGCCGCCCAACGTCCAGAATCATGGTAGCTTTGAGTTCCTGGATTTAGACCTGGCACTGAGGTTGGTATGGCATTCAGCCGAGGTCTTCGTGGCAAGCCCCTGCCTGGGATGGGAAAACGGAACAATGGTTGCATCCTCTTGGAAAGCGTTGCCGCAAGGGTGGCATTTTCGAGTAGAGGTTTTTCCAAATGGGCATAAGCCTCAGGGAGAGGGGTCTGTGAGCGCCTTTATCAGAGTTCGCCCGCCTGCTATGTTGGAAGGGAAGGATTGGATCTTTCCGGATCTGCAGCGTGTGAGATTCATCATCAAGGGTGATACTCCATTGCAAGGCTTGCTTCAATCGACTTCGCTTCCTTATACCTTGTCGAAATCTCATGTAGACTTTGGTTGGCCGAAATTGGTTCCCCATCTCACAATCCTACAGAAGAAGTGGGCAACTGGTGGCAAGCTTCGCATTCTGGGCGAGGCGGGCTTCCTGCCAGGCAACTTCTCTTGCCGAGAAGTGCCGCCAGACCTTTTCTCCAAGGAGCCAGAGTTCGTCACGTTCCTGTTGGCAGATGGATCGAAACTCCATTTCGACAAGAGGCTAGTGGTAGAGCGTTCGAAGCATTTCGCGAACATGCTGTCATCAGAGACATGGGTCGAGAGTCGCACCAATGTCATCGACTTGCGGAACAACGAGCAGGCGGATGTAACCAGCATGCAGGCAGTTCCTTGGCTAGAGAGCGGCTTGTCAATCCAAACATTAGACTAAGTATTGCTTATGCAAGCAGGTGATGGAGAATTGACCATCAGCCGAGGTTCTGTGCCATTTCATGTCGCAGCGCTTTGGTGCTGCTGGCAACGAGGAGCTGGCATTTTCCGTCCGGAAGCTTGCAGATCAGTTCTGCCTAGATGACTTGGTCCAGGAGGTGGAAACGGAGCTCGTGCCAAAAGTTTACAAAGACAACCTCCTTGAGTTTCTGGGCAAAGTCCTCGGCAGCGGGGGCGTCTTGGAGGCCCGGTGCCTGGAGATGGTGAAAGCAAACGCGTGCGAGATCCTTGACAAGCAGGGATCCGTGTTGGAGAAACTGGTCGATGACAACCCGGCTCTTGCGAAGTTCCTGATGCGAATCCTGTTGAACGCAGCCAGAGCCCGGAGGTCCTGAGGGAAGTGCCAGGGCCTTCGGTGTGTTTTTTTTTCGGAATGTGATCTTACGAGAAGGCTCTTACTATTCCAGGTCTGTCTAATATAGCGACCTTGTTAATTAGAATAGGGTTTGGAGTATATCATACTACATTTATAATAAGGAATAATCCTATTCCTATTATTAGGGCTCCTACATTAGGAGGACTCCTGACTTTGGTAAGCACCGACGGTTTGAGCTCATGGCCGAATCCTCCTGCTCCCCTGGGCGACTGATTTGTGTTATGCCCTAATATAGAAGTCTAAACAATTACCGATACTATTTTGGGGGTTCCTTGTTATATTTATAGTAGAATGGACCGCGAACCCCTATTCTAAATATTAAGGCGCCTACATTACACCCTTGGACCCTTCGGCGATCTTAGGGGGCTGACTTGTATGATGAGTAGAACCATGTTGCCGCTAGGATGCTCCTACATACTCATAATTACTGCCTTTTTACCTCTTCACAGCCTGCCTTCTTCAGGTCTTCATCAAAATCATTTGGGTTTTCTATGGGGGTCTGAAGAGCTAGCGACCATGTCCAACTTGACGTCCCCATATAATCTGTACCATACCACTCGAACCTGTTCTAATCGTAAAGGTGCCTATACTACGCCACGGCGTTGCGTCTAGATCACACCGCACCGCCTCAACGCATTAACGCAGACAGACACACACACACACAGACACAGACAGACAGACACACACAGACACACAGACACACACACGCACACACACAAGCTGCGAAGCTTGATTCTCCTGCGATTGATTGTTCTCGGCTTCATGTGCTGAAGCAAACGAGTAGCCAGCTTTCAGCTGGGAGCCGCTTCGCGAAAAGAAGTCCGAGCTGCTGTTGCCTAGGCTTCCAGACGAGATCTGAGCAAGGTAGGGTTTAGGGTTTAGGGTTTAGGGTTTAGGGGTTTAGGGTTTAGGGCAAAGCCGCTAAGTGTACAAAAGCCTGGCTCCGAAGGACTGGGGTCAGCTTGGTCGATCGCTGTTTAGGGATTACAGCTTACAGGTTTTGGGATTTAGGGTTTAGGATTTAGGGTTTCGGGTTAAGGTATCAAGGTTGATACGTCTCGGATTTGAAGATGCAGTTCGCATCGTGAACTGCACCGTAGCCCCGAGAACCTGCATTTACGGGTCTATTCCAGCATTGGGCGGCCGTAATGCAGGAGCCTAAATAATTGCCTATACTATTTTGGGGGGTTTCTTATTAATTATGATTATATCATATAAAGGGCACCAAAACCCCAAAGGTCAAGACGATTTGCGGGGGCAGGTTGTTTTGTCAGCCGTAGATCTAGGATATTTTCAGGTGGGTAGTTACCGTTATAGGAGCCTTATAGAAGGTCTATATACCTTATGGAAGCCTTATAGAAGCCCTATATACCCTAGGCTCACATAGAATCCAGTTCATCTGCCTTGCAGGCTGTTGCCCCAAAGTCGCCATGCCAGTCGTGTTGACCTCAAAGTTTTTGCCAAGCTTACGTTTGCAGTATGTAGTCGCAAGAACAAATAGTAAAAGAAGTAGCATCGGTAGCACGGCTTCGGTTCCTGCCGTGCTTCAAAGAAGAAGCATTCCTGCATCGATAGTCCCAGGTGCCACTAACACTCAAGAAGCCCCGTCACCATAGGAGTCCCACATACATTGGCCTTTGATTCAGGCTATTCTTGTCCACGCTGCTAACTTTGAACCCCTTATAAGCCTAACCCCCCAAGTACCTACTATATAGGGTAGGGGCTCTCGTTCCCTATATAGTAGGTACCTCGCGGGTTAGGGTATAAACAGCACAACAACCCTTAGTAGAGTGCGCAAAGATGCCCAGGCGCTTGGAATGACAGAATGTGAGTCCTGCGCTCTGGGATCCTTCAGTGGCCCAGCTTTGTTTCGGGTTGCACAGTTCAGGTCTTGGGGGATTCGGATGTAGATTTCCCAGAGACTCTAATACCCCTTAATTAAGGAATATACTTTAAATCTTATTAGGGATCCTACTATAACTTAAAGTATATATTCCTAAATTAAGGGGTATTGGAGTCTCTGGGTTCGAGAGAGGTTTGAGCTGAGGGCTTAGATCGGATCCCTTGTTGCGTCTCGAGCTCGGGTCTTCGGCCAAGCGCTTTCAAGTGGCTTATTCAGGCCACCGTCGCGCGGGGGCTGCCCAAAAGAAGAACTTGCGATGCCTTGCTGCGACAGTTGATTGATGCCATACACATGTACAGATAAATGATAAGGGGGTCTCGTAGAGCCCTAGAGTACAAGCATGTATGTTATACTTAGTTAATCTAGTTGCATACAAGACGAGGCATGCAGGCATCTTTGTTGAAGCAGCTGTATACTGTGTGCCTTCGTCGATGCCGGGACATGAACGTAACTAGGTGCCTAGGTGGTGCACATCTCATCCTACAAACAATGCGGTTACGCCGGCTTCCGGTCGATAGTTCCGAGCTCGGCAGGTATGAGGTTTAGGCTTCAGGGTTTAGGCTTTAGGGCTCCCCCAACACCCAGTGAGAAGCCGAAACCCCGGACCCCGGAACCACAACTGAAGCTACTGGCTATGACCAACGTAACGGTAATGGCAATAGCCTCGTACTAGCCATCCCTGAATCCGTTAACCTCGGAACTCCAAAGACCCAAAGACACAAAAGCCCATAACCCTGAAGCCCTCGACTCCAAACCTCAACCCTCCAAACCCTAAAGGAACACTTTAGGCAACGAGAGCGGCTTGCCGGCGTGCTTCCTCTGTCCGGCAGGTAGCGTCGGCTGCCCGTCAGCACAAGAAATTAAAGGATCCGAAGGTTGAGGTTTTAGGGTTCGGGGCTAGCTACAGATATTGGTATAGCAATGATGGCTGCTATCATGTCCATGAATGCCGTGTTTTGTCATTGTCGCTACAGCTCTTACTGTGGCTATCACCGTTACTATCACCGATGCTATGGTTGTTCGGTTAAGGGCTGACAATAGACCCTTACCCCCCCCCCCCAGCCCCAGCCCGAAGCCAAGAACCCTGCATCCGAGCAGTGCGATGCACAGCCCTTGAAACATCATCGCAAGGGTCAAGACCCTATACGCCTACCGGTTCAGAGAACCTGAAACCTAACATCAAGACAAGCTTGTAAACGCCTTGCCGTGGCCTTCCACAAAGTAACACATCACCCGAAACCCGAAGCCTAACCCTGGCCATGACAACCTTAGCAGTACCAGTAGCCGTGACAGTGACTATAATGCAGGCTATTGTCTACTCTTACCGGATCATTGAAATTCTGAATCTTCAGCCCCTTACCACTGTCCCACCCTAAACCCTAAACCCTAAACCCTAAACCTTTTTTTTAGGGGGCGAGGCCTTGAAATTGAGCGTTGGAGCTTGCCACAGAAGACCTGAAGGCTGCTGTCTCAAATGGCCGTTTTCATGTCCAGCCCCGAAGCCCTCGGGGTTTAGGGTGTGGGGTTTTAGGGTTTAGGGTTTAGGGTAACCCTTGTGTTTTTGGTGTTTTTGTTGGTTTTTGGTTGAAGGGATCCATGGTCAGAACGATCCTCCAGTGCACTTGCTCGTCTTAGGGGACCTACCTTCTTGTGAGGATCTGACGGCAAGCGGAGGGGAGGGGGCTGTACTTAAGAGTTCAGCAGATGACGTCCAAGGCATGTTCGGGAGCATCGAGTGCCGAGACGGCTTTAGGTTTCGGTTCTCCTTTTAGGGTCTAGGGTTTAGGGTTTAGGGTTTAGGGTGGGGCAGCTTCGAACTTACGGATGTTCATTGCAAGCTTCTCATCGCTCGAAACAGGGTCTGAAGACACGGCCTGAACGCCCTAAGCCCGAGTACAGCCCTCAACCGCCTAAGCCCTAGACCGCACGTCCGAAATGCTAAGCCCTATCACGGTTTAGGGTTTAGGGTTTAGGGTTTAGGGTTTAGGGTTTAGGGTTTAGGGTAAAACCCTAAACCATAAGCCAGAAGAAAACCTTCTCCTTCGACCCCCCGCAACACTCAAACTCTACGGATCCCGGGATCACAGGAGGAAACATGTAGAGTTACAGATCCCTTATTGATCCCGTGCAGGGATTTGTTCAGGAAAGCCCGAAAGTCTATCACCATACATGCTGAACCGCAAACGCTAGACACTAAAAGCTAAGCCCTATAAGCCCTGAACCCAAAACCCTAAAGCCCTAAACCCCTACACCCCTAAACCCTAAACCCCTACATACACCTCTAAACCCTAAACCCCTACACCCCTAAACCCCGAAACCCCGAAACCCTAAACTCTGAGAAAAAACCCTAGGCGAAGCTCAGGGAGCAGAAGAATGTACTGTTTGCCACGAAGGCAACAGGGGTGTTAGGGCTCTAAGGGTTTAGGGTTTAGGGTTTAGGGTTAGGTTAAAGGGCTTGATGGTTCCTCACATAAAGAGTCTAGAAGAGTGCTGCATAAGGGTTTAGGGTCACGGTTGTAGGGTTTGGGGTCTAGGGTCCTGATTCTTTTGATTCCGAAGTTAGGAGTGTTAGGTTTCCTTCTGCTTACATCCCCTGGAGGTTTAGGGCGTTGAGGGCTTAGGGCCACCGGAATGGTGCTGGCGTTTAGGAATGTTTTGGCTTAGGGTTTAGGGTTCAGGGTTCAGGGTTTTGTAGTTTACTACCGGTCGGGGTTACCCTGGGTTCAAGACCATAGATGATAGATCCTTGATTCAGGGTTTTGTGGCTTTGGGTCAACGGGTGATGCTAAGGTTATTGGCAACAGCTTTCGCAATGGCGCTGCTGTAGCATGAACCCAGAGGGTCCATATATACTACCATTATGGAATTGGGTCTCAAAAGACCATTCATATTAGGGTTTCGGGGACCTAATTCCATAATGGTAGTATATATGGACCCTTAGGGGAAGGTCTTTCTGGTGCGTGTTGAAACAGATACATCCGCAGGTAGCGTGCGAAGAAGCATGGCAAGGTTTTCCACTTCAACCCCAAACCTTTCTTCTAAGTCTCAAGGCCCCTGTATCTATGCCGAAATGCGAAAGTAAGCCCTCCGACTCCAAGTGTTGAACCTCGTGGTTTTGCAGACTTTTCACGAGCTTTCTCTGGGCTCGCTTCATGTCTTTCCGAGGGGAATTCTCGGATGCTTTTTTGTTAGGCTGCTCTAGGGTCTGCTTGCAGGATTCAAGGCTGTTGGCTTCAGTGGCTTTGGCCGTTAAGGGCTTAAAACCCTGTTAAATCTGTAGCAAGCTGCGAGAACATGCTTGAAGATCGTAGTTTAAAGCGGCCATCGGAAGGCTTCTTCATGAATGAGTCTGGCCAGTCTGCCTGTCTCAAGTGCAACGAAGGCGCGATAGGGCTCCTGGCAGGGCAAACCTCATTGGCCTGCAGGGTTCAGGATGTCAGGTTTAGATACCCAAGTGGGATAACTTTAACGGTTTAGGGTTTAGGGTTTAGGGTTTAAACCTCTGCTACGTTGGGTAATAACAGACCTAGACTCAGATGATAGATGGCTTGCGTATCGACTCTCGCATAGACATAGGCTGGTCAGGGGTATCAGATGAGGACCTGAGCTCTCCTGCAACCCTAAACACATGGGGGGGTTTCCGAAAATAGAGGGACCCGAATATAGTACCCTAGATAGATAGGGGACCCTAATAGAGTACCCTAAATAGATAGGGGACCCTAATATAGTACCCTAAATAGATAGGGGACCCTAATATAGTACCCTAAATAGTAGGATCCATATTATAAGGCTCCCACATCATCAGGCCCTGAGCCCTAAAAGCCGTCAAGCCGAAAGCCTCATACAACCGGGGGGTCGAGAGATGTCGTAGACTTTGTACCTCTCAAAAAGTGAGGCCTCAACGCCTCTCAAGACTCAAGATATCGAAGCTGAGGGTTCAGGATTCACGGTCTCTGGCGTTTCGCCTCGATTGGGTTTTTCGTCTAGAGCTTCTAGCCCAGCTCAGAGTTTACGATTTGGGGCTTTAGAGTAGCAGGGATGCAAGTAAGCTTGAATTACACCTATAGTCTCCATTGTAGTTCCTTTTTTTTTGGTTTAACCAACATTAAAATAAGGATCCTATAAGGTAACCCCAGAAAGGAACTACAATCGAGACTACAGGCAACCTCACGGAAGCTCTGCAACGCCCTTGCAGCCAGGCACGTACTCTGACGACTCTGGGCTGACCCAGTGCCGTGACTGCCCGGCCGGCCGCACCACCAACTACAAGGCAACCCTAAACCCTAAACCCTAAGCCCCTAAACCCTAACCCCTAAACCCCTAAACCCTAAACCGTCAGGGTTTGGAGAGGCTTGGCGATCCTTTCTTTGGGCCTGCACGGTGTAGGAGTTTCCGGCTCAGTGTTTCGTGGCGGCCCTGTCCCAAGCCAGGGCTTAAAATCGAGCCCCAAAGTTCGCCAGAGCCTCTGCGGCAGACATTCTTCTCAAGGTAGCAGATCGGGGTCGTTGAACCTAGTGCCGTTTCTCTAGATTCCGAGTCTGCTGGAAGGTAGTGCAAAGCTTTCTCCAACAGGCGTGACAGGCAACAGAGAAGTTGCAGAGGGAGCTCTACCAAGTACTTTGTACTGTTTAGGATCGATGGCTTTTTGCTGATGCGACTTTAGGGAAGTCTAGCTGCACAGGCGCTTGCAGATTGCAGATTGAACACTTCCAAAGACCGATCCGGCGAAGACATATGGAACCTAAGTTCAACTTTGTTGAACTGGAATCTTACATTCCAAATAATAGGAAATAGGGTGAATTAAATTGGGGCCTGAATCCTTACTTGTCGTAAAACCATTGTCCTCTGAAAGTATCGAATATTGCTTATACATATCGCCCCCCCCGCCCAACAACGTATTCAAAATTCTGACTGTCAAGGCCCCTCCGAGTAGCTTGGAGAGTCTCCACCCAAGCCTTGAGAATTTGGCTTACACGCCCTGCCTCTCCTCCTGCAGGGAGCTTTGGATGCACAGGCCTGGGGCGTGTAGCTGGTGTTGAAGAACTTGGATCAGTGTAATGCTGCTTTTGAGCAGGGGAAGCGAGGAGTTTACAGGGTTTCAGGGTGTTTAGTGGCAGAAGGGTCACCGGAAGCGCCCATATTCTGCGTGGAGGTTCCTTGCGGTCGTTTCCGGACCTAAACCCGGGACCCTGGAGCTAAAAAGCTTCCAGAAAGAAATCCTCAATCAGAGTTGGCGAGTTGCAGGAGAGGTGCTTTTCGTAAGCTGGGGTCACAAGAAGGATATTTGTGCAAAGGGTATGGCACAAAAACAAACCTCCTAGCTTCTTCAGCAAAAGCCCAGAAAACGCTACAAAACGTAAAGCCAGCACATGAGCCCTTAATCCTAAACCCTCGAAGCCCTAAGCCGTAAGTACCGAAGGCCCCCAAAGAAAGCCGTAAGACCCAAAGGCACTCAGAGAAAGGTTAAGGGTTTAGGGTTTAGGGTTTAGGGTTTAGGGTTTAGGGTTTCGTAAGACCCAAAGGCCCCCTCCCTTAAAACCGAAAAGCCTGAAATCCCAACCCATAAAGCTCCCGAGACCCACTTGAGCCAACCGCTCTGGGAAGGAAGTCAACAAAAAAAGACCCTTCCTTACATGTCTGAGGCTCAAACACTGAATTTCCAAATTCTGAAACCGTAGAAATTTTACGCCCTGAGGTGATAGGTAGTCTGTGACCCTAAACCGCTTGCTTCCTTCGGAAGACTCTGAGCACCAAAGCATTGATCAAGGATGACCATAATCATCATATCAATGCCCTGGCAACAGTAGAAATAGTCGTGTAAGCAGCCATAGCATTCATGATGACAGTCATACTTATGATGTCAGTGGTAGTTTAAGACTCATTATGAGACGCAGAATCATACTAATCATCATGCTGTAGCCTCTGAGCGCGCAGGCCTGCACCTGCAACGGCGACCTCTGGCAGGGCCAATGTGCCCTGGAATTGCAGTAAACTTTCCATCTATAAGACCGCAGTTGTCACAATGACCTCGATCATTGCAATCTTCGTAACAAGTAGTAGAAATGTGCTAGCAACACAAAGCGTCTGTCACCCTGCCCTAGATCCACCTGGTACGTCTGAAGCTCCAAAAACCCCACAGCTTCACTTCTGGATCAAACACGGTTTAGGGCTTCCGGCTCGGGGTCGGTATGTTAAGTCCCTGGTTCAGTTCCTGACAGAAACCCTACAACGTGCGCGTGGCGTGATGCTCGGTGTAGGGCTGCGGGATCGCACGTGTCCTAGAGCTTGCGGAATGCTTGCACATGGGCTTTTGGGGTTTTGTTCAGGCATCCGCTGCTTGGCTCCTTGGCAGCATCCGGGCCTGCTGGTCCTTTAGAGTTTTTGCAAGTTGCCCTTGGCTGCCTTCAATGCGAGCACCGAGAAGTGCAGAAGCCTGTGTTCTCTGGGTAGCCAGTGCCCCTTCTCCCGGAGACTCCAATACCCCTTAATTAAGGAATATACCTTAATTCTTATTAGCGATCCTACTATAACTTAAAGTATTTTCCTTAATTAAGGGGTATTGGAATCTCTGGGTTCTATGTCCCAAAAACCCAAAAACCGAGGAGTCCCTAATCTTTTAAAGCCCTGAAGCACCGAAGGCTGAGGCTGGGCTGTCGTCAAGGAAAGACAGGCTCGAACCCTAGGCCCCAATATGGCCAGAGCTAAGCAGGGTTTAGGGTTTAGGGTTTTAGGGATTTCGGGGTTAGGGTAGTAGCCCCTGCCGGTCTTCGGAATGATCGCGACATCGTGATGTGAAGCCCCGTTCGACATGGTATGACCCTGTACCTCAACCCCACACTGCACCCTAAACCCCCTAAACCCCCTAAACCCTAAACCCTAAACCCTAAAACACTGCACCCTAAGCCCGTATCCAGCGGCTTTCCCAGGACACCACCAGATTCGAGCTCGGCACGTGCGTCACGTGCCAAGAAGGACTTGTGTGCCGCTGGGTGGCATTTCCCAGACTCTTAGTCTTACCCTAAACCCTAAACCCTGAACCCTAAACCCTAAATCCCAACACCCTAAACTCTGAAAGCCTACGCCCTGAAAGCCTAAAGCCCAAAGCCCAAGCCCCAGACCCTTGCTCAACCGGTCGATGACAGGATGCTACTTGGAGGATCATGAGACTTAGTAACTAGGGTTATAAACAAGGTAACTATACTTACAAGTAATTATAACCCCAATTAAGGTAGTTATAACCTTACTTACTAAACCCTAAACCCTAAACCCTAAACCCTAAACCCTAAACCCTAAACCCTTACTAAGTCCCATGATCCTCCAAGTAGGGGACATCGTAAGCCTGGCCACTCTGCGACTCGGAGACCCCGGAGCTTCGACCCTACGCGCTACTACCCATAGGCCTCATAGTAGTTCCTTTTTGGGGCTACCTTATAGGATTCTATATACGAACCCCAAAAAGGAACTACTGTAGGGCCCATGGGTATAGGGGTCGGAATAATTCGGAAGATGATTCCCTTAGAGTGCCTGATTGCTGTAGGATAATATACCTGAACACCCTGTTCCAACATGTTCTAACGATCAAGGCAGGTACATTACAACTGATAGTCCAAAGCCTTACGTCCAAGGTGATGAAGGCAAGCAGCCAGAACTCCTTCCAGGTGGGAGAGACTCGTGAGGGAGCTGAAAGGGTGAAGGGTTCTGGGCTTTGCGGTTGATCACAGGGAGATTTCACAAGCTTCACGAGTGCAAGGAAAGCTCTTTGGGATTTTTTGCTGAGGTTTGGCCCAGCGGAGGGACAGCATGGGACGAAGACCCCCCAGGCTTCGAGGACTTTAGTTTAGGGGGCACAGGTTTAGGGTCCGAGGTTGAGCGGTTCACGGTGGAGCGGTCGAAGGTTCGGGGGGGTTGCAGTAGGGCCTATGGGCTCACGATTGTGGGCTTCAGGATCTAGGGTTCCAGACAGGCTCACAGTGTCGGTGCCTGAAGCGTGCGGCAGGCTACTACACGACGCCCGAAGCGCCGTACGATGTCTACAAATGTCCCGTGGTCTACACTTCAACCCTTCATGAAAGGGTCGGGAGTGTGTACACAGGTTGACGGAATTTAGGGTTCAGGGTTGACTTCCAGTTTCAATAAACTGCATCGGCTGCGAATGCCATGGCAAGGACATTGGTTTGAATTTGGTGTGCTGCTGCATGCCATTGCCCTGCTTCACGTGGTACCTGTGCGCAGCCCCGACCTCTGGAACTACAACCCTGTAAAGCCTAAAGCCCAGGCCATTACCATAAGGCTGAAATCATCGTATACTGTAATTAGCCCAAACCCCTGTAATTATTAACCCCCCTTCCCCCCCCAAAGCCATAAGTCAAGCAGGGCAGGGCTTCGTCTTTGTTGAGCCGTCAAGACGGTGTTGGGGGATGTACCGTGGGCTTCGGAATCCTGCCAACATGATCGAGCGAAGTAAAGTTCGGGTCTTATCGGGTCTTGCTCTGAGTTGCTGTTAGTTTCTCTGAGCTCGGTTTATGTGGAGCGAAATACACAACAATCTCAACCAGCTCTGAACTCCTACACCCTGTGCACCAAAGCCGCACGCCCTGGCCAACCTAGACACCGCACAATGGCGTCTGAATCTCCAACTCTTTACGTTAGGGCTTAAACCCACAAGCTCAAGCCTAAACCCTAAACCCTAAACCCTAAACCCTAAACCCTAAACCCTAAACCCACCCTGAGCTAGGCTCTGAAATTTCAACGTTCGTTATTGAAGGCAACATCCAAAAAGTTGGCGGCTATGCATCACAACATCTATACTGCGAACCCTACCGCCGTGTGTTGAAGCCCTAAACTAGGCCATAAACCCACAATCCTGAAGCCCCAGACGCTAAACCTTAAAACCCTCCTAACCCCTCAAGCCCCATACCCCTAAACCCCTAAACGCCGCACACCCTCAAAACCCTGAAACCCTAAACCCCTCAAGCC
>CAJNDV010009402.1:0-12320 GCA_905221635.1 Symbiodinium sp. CCMP2456
AGGGCTTTGGGTTTAGGGTCTATAGGTTTAGGGCTTAGGGTTAAAATTTAGGGTTTAGGGGTTTAGGGGTTTAGGGGTTTAGGGGTTTAGGGGTTTAGGGTTTAGGGTTTAGGGGTTTAGGTTTAGGGTTTGGTGGTTCAGGGTTTAGGATTTAGGGTTTTAGGGTTCCTTTCAGGGTACAGAAAAAGTTTATACGGTTTAGGTTATGAAGCTTCATGTACCCATGTAGTATTTACTTTGGCCTGAACATAGTTCCGATTATGTAGCTACTTTGCAAAGTGTGTATATATATACACACATAAATATGGCGAGAGTTGTTCTAAACTCCTGCCTCTTGACAGTAGACTAACAGCGCACTATAATCTTTTGATGCAGGTTTAGGACCGGCTCCAAAGCCAGCACGGCGCAATCGCGTTCAAGGGCGAGCGCAAGGGCAATCAAGTAGTGCAGGAAGGTTTATTTATCAAAGCTTGAAGGTGCGAATGTGTTCAAAACCGTGTGCGCACAAGAAAGCGCAAGGGCGAAGCACAAGGCGATGTTCGAGTTAGAGGCTGCAGTCATAATAAAGAACAGCCTCCGTATGGGCACATGGGCTGGATACCCCAGAACCGCAATTCCTATAGTTTCTCCCTAAGCCAAAGAACCCCTCTAGAGCTCGCATAGAAGCCTGATGAACGAACCGATTTTTTTCGGCGGTAGAAGAAGCAAAACCGCCCGCAGCTTGGCCCAATCTCTTCCGATCACGAATTCCGTAGCGCCATTGCAGCGATAGCGATGCGTGCAGTTGCCCTGCTGCAAGCGGCCGTCGTGCCTTGGCTTGGACAAACACTCCCAATCCCATAATGTCAGAACGTTTACTCTATGGGTCCTATATAGGGCTACTTTAAGGGTGCAGGGTGTAAGGTTTCGCGACCGAGTTTACGGTTGAGGGCTTAAGGCTTATAAGGGTTTGGGGTGGCACTGCTGATAGACAAATCCCACAGTCATCCCAAGTATGGGATATACCGGAATTCTCATGTGCTTCGTGTACACAGGTTGTCAAGGCAAGGCAGGGTTTTTCCTGTAGACCCACACCCTACACAAGAAGTAGATGGTGGCCCCGTAAGGCAATTCCATCAGTGGTAGGCGTCTGTATCATCATGCTGTTTGTCATGGCTTTCAAGACGAAGAATGATAGAATGATGATATGATGATGTCTGAGTGTTTGTGTCTATGGTGACGATGATGACGATGATGATGATGACTGATGATGAATATGATGACGATGATGATGATGATGCTGATGATGATGATGCTGATGATGATGATGATGATGATGAAGATGCTTGCAGTGAGGCCAATGACGATACGAACCCAAAGCCTCCCAAACCCGGCGAATTATTGAGGTGAATCTTATGGTTCCTAGATGGTCGCTGCGGGGATTTAGGGCTCACGGTAATAAGGGATACCTCAAGTCATGGTCGGTTTCCTAATGTTGAAGGGATGCTCCGTACTCAAACCCGTGGGGGTGACACGACGACAACATGGAGGACGAAGCAGACGACGACGATACTGATGGCACCGATGACTGCGACGAGTTTTGAAGAGTACGGTGCAGAGACACAAAGTACCGGTATTAGGAAGTACAATGAACGATGCCTATAATCTCCCACTCAAAGGATCCATAATGTAACATGCACAGACTATGTTTTGGCCCGCAGCTTGTATGCTTAGCACCAAAGTACGTACACACTGCGTAGGTACATGAGTATCTCACTAGGGTCTCCTTTTGGATCTCCCCAGGGCAGGTCCCTCGTATCACGCGGACCGGACCCTCAGCGGAACCCGAGTTTCACATACATTCTAGCAGTGAAGCAAAATCCAAACCATACGCCCCAACACGTAAGTCCTGCGCCCCGAAGCCTAGAGCATGAAACCCACAAATCCGGACCCTAAATTCTTCACCCTGTGGCAGGTGTGGTTCCTGGCACATCATGCCACAGCGGAGTCCACGCCAGCATTGGACGTTTGCCAAACTGAGGCCGCTGGTCAAGTTTGGTTCTCCAACACAAATGCGACATCAAGTCTAGGCTAGCTATGCTAAACCACTAGACCGTAGAAGAACACGAACACAGAGTATATGCATTTTCTGGCCGCCCTAAACCCTAAACCCTAAACCCTAAACCCTAAACCCTAAACCCTAAACCCTAAAACAAATCAAAACTACTGGTCCGAAGGCCCTCGACCCATCATCCCCTACCAACCCTACGACCCAAAACCTTAAAACTCCAACCGACCTAGGACCCTAAATCCAAAAATCCCAACAGCCCTAAGACCCTAAAACTAAAGCCAAGCCTAAAGCCCTCAAGACTCAGTTCGACCTAAAAACACCAATAACCCAAAAACTTAACGCCCTCACCCGAGTTCCCGGAACCCTAAGACACTCAGACCCCAACGCTCTCAACCCCTGACACCCAAGCCCGACAAGCCCTTGAGCACGGGCCCTCACAGCCTTAAGTCCTAACCACGCGTTGCAGATAATATCCGGATGTCAGGAGCTTCAGTACTGTACAACTCCCCGTACAGGGTTGTCCTGTGCCATGCCAGAGACCCCCCATAACAGTCTAAAGGCCCAACAAAACCCGCAGAGACTTATGCAACAAATGTGTTGGCTAAGGCTACTTGCCAGCATCCCCCTCTCGCCGGCGATGAGATGTCAACCCTGCAATCGGAGATGAGTGCATTCACCAAGCCGGAAACTTCGACGAGGAGTTTAGGAATGCAGGCCTTCAGGGTTTACTGCAGGGCCCTGAATACTTTCCAATGCTATTGATGGGGGTTCCTTATTACATAATTATAGTAGAATGGGCCCAAAACCCTATTCTAATTTTTTAAGGCCCCTATATTTTTAAGTTTTTACCGGGATTAAGGAGCAGAGGAGTGCAGGGTTTCGGTTCGGGATTGAGAAGTTCACGGATTTTGCATGTACCTTAAGAACCCAAAAACCTACTTTTTTGTAGGGTCCCTATAAATCCCATATTAGGGTTTATAATAAGAACCTACAAAAAAGTGGGTTTGGGGTTGTTAAGGTAGTGCAGAAGCCTGAATCATGAGTGGTACTACCTCAGGGTCCTTACTAGAACTCTACGATAACCCCAGAATCTTGTTCTTCTTGTTCAGGGTGATGAGGCTCTTTAGATTTGGGAGACGACGTGGAGGAGTCTTGAGAAGGTTCGGTTTGCAGGCTTGAGAACCCTAAACCCTAAACCCCCTAAACCCTCTAAACCCCCTAAACCTCTAAACCTCTAAACCCTAAACCCTAAACCCTAAACCCTAACCCGCTAAACCCCAAACCCCAACCTCCCCAACCCCCCTAAACCCCTAAACCGTAAATTCTAAACCCCAAACCCCCTAAAACCCGAAACCCTAAACCCTAAGGTGAGAGAGTTCGGGGGTTGGGTTTAGGCCTTAGGGTGTCGGGCTCTTGGTTTCTGGTCTGGATGTCGGGATCTAGGAGAAGGGGCTTGAAGAGGTAAGTGTGTGTTATATAGGGGCCTTAATGATTAAAAAAGGGGTTTTGGGGCCCTTTATAGTATACTTATAATAAGGACCCCCCTCCCCAAATAGTATAGGTAGCTATTTAGGCCCCCCATATTATATGTATGTTTTGGTGTATGGAGTTTGGGAGGTTACTGTTTCGTGTTTGGGGGGCTCGTGGTTTCGGGTGTTGGGAATCTGGTACTTGGGTTCTACGGTTCATGAGGTGTTGGGGAGTCAGTTGAGATAGGATACCCAATAGAGCTGTGAAAAAGGGAGAAAGTTTGTGTTTTCTTGTCGTGGCCGCTTCCTGGACCCTCACTACCCACTGCATGCCCGCCATGATCGCTTCGCCCATGATCTGATAGCCCTGGCTCTGGATATGCCTGAGTCAAAACCTTTAAAAATCACTAAACCCCTAGACCCGAAACCCTACGTCCCGAAACCATAAACTGCAGTCTATCACCACTAAAATTCGGATCCTGATGATGAGGACCTCCTCGGAAGGGGCCTTCCAGAAGACAACAAACCCTGTAGCGGTCTACCTAAGAACACAAAACTCACTTTTTTGTATGTTCTTATTATAAACCCTAATATGGGATTTGTAGGGACCCTACAGCAAAGTAGGTTTTGGGTTCTTAAGGTAGGGTTCAGGGACCCGAAAGGGCACACTCTGCTGCAGAGCTCAGGAGAAGGTGCACGAGAAGTTGAGCAAGAAGAAGCAGAAGAAGGTGACTTGTCGTCCCTGGCGGCTAGGGTTGTTCTGACCTGCAAAGCCGTTACGGAATCTTATATCACCCGTCTAAAGCTCTTTTTATTGCTAACTGCTCAGCCCTACAAGAACTTTCCCTTAGGCAATCATCAATCAAGCCCTAAACCCTGTTGGGCCCCACACCCTAAACCCAAGACCCTAAATCCAATGCCCTATATCCTGAACCCCAAGAGCTTGCCCTTAGGCAGTCAAGAAGCAAGTGCGGAAGCGGAACTTGAAGAAGTCCCTGAAGGACGCGTGGAAGCACAGGCTGGATGACGATGTTTCGGCCTTGCAATCCGACTCGAGCGCATCGACCAATCCGGAGAAGATCCAGAAGAAGTTGAATAAGAAGAAAGCCAAGAAGGACCCTGTTCCAGTCGAGGGGTTCAGAGTTCAGGGTTTAGGACAAGCTCAGGAATCAGGGTAATGTGGGGGTGGACACAGTTGTCGGTGTTCTTCCTTAGTTAAAAACAGTAACCGTGACAGTATATTATATATAGACTAAACCCCAACTCCCTCTTCTGATTCTTCAGGCCCGTACAGTATCCAACACAGGGGGTTTAGGGTGTAGCGATCCCGGACTAGCAGCCAGCGCGATCTTTCTGCCAACTTGACCCAGAACCCTGAGGAAGTCATCAAGCGGGCGCGCAAGCGCAACTTGAAGAACGGCCTGAAGAAAGCATGGAAGCAGCGGCTCCATGAAGACTGAGATCACAGTCTTGTGGCCATGGTGGCAACATGTTGCCAACATCGATTTTAACGTTTGCACAGAGTTGCCCTGAGCCCCAAAACCCCAAACCCTAAACCCTAAAACTCTCTGAACCCCACCCTACCGTAGGGGCCTTGATAATTACCTATACTATTTTTTTTGGGGGGGGTTCCTTATTCGGGTTATAGTATATAATATGCCCTAAAACCCTATCCTAATCAGTAAGGCCCCCACATTAGGCCCTTTACCAAGCATCCTAGATCCCAAAGAACCCATTCGACTCCTGTCGCCCTAAACCCTAAACTCTCAAGAGTAGACTCTAGATTTTAGCAGTTTTTAGACGGCGGCCCGAATGGGCTCGCTGTCTTTTGGCCAAGTGCGCCGCGAAGCTTAGAGTGCTTCCAGATCCCTTCACAAAGACTTGTTTTAGGGTTTAGAGGGATTAGGAATATACAATGTGGATGCAGGGACTTTGCAGCTTTGGTGGCTTTTGTTTCGGGTCTGCTGTTTTGAGGGAAAGAGAATATGTTGATGCTCATGTGGGTGGCATTTTCCTACCAGGGTTCCTCACTTTCATGTTCCTTGAGTCCGGGGCCTTAGATCAAAAGACTGTATATAGATGCAAAGACATGCATTCTGTATGTCTTGACGGGGTCTGGCTTGCATTCTGCTCTCAGCAGCTTCAGTATCCTGCAGTCACGCGGATCTCTGAGGAACAAAGATTCGATACCTATAAACCGTCCAAGCCCTAAAGCAAACTCTTGGCAATATCACGTGGTGCGGGCCTTCGGGTGAATGTAAAGTCCTAGCATCATTCGTCGACTTTATTGTCGCCGTTCAAATGGTCGAATCACGGCCAGACCCCATTAGGGGCTTCCCAAACACTAGAGGCTTCAAATGCGTCGAGGGCTCAAATTTTAGGGTCAATGAGAGAAGGCTTCAAAGGAATGAACCTGGAGGGTTTATGGATTTGTGCATGTTCAGTCCAGGGCCAGCAGGCATTTCAGGTTCGACTCACGGCTAAGGTTAGGTTGTAGAGTCCAGAAGCGGTTGAAAGGCTTAGCCTTGGGGTCGGACTACTTTGCTAGAATACGTCATGTTTGTCCCTCATATAACTATACACCCCAAACCCTTGTTCCAATAATGAAGGCTCCTACCTTTCGGTTGGTGGAATTCAAGGTCCACGGTGGTACCCTACCACTTTTTGGGTGAAGATGGGTTCTTTCCCAATGGCTGCGCTCCAAGAAAGCCCAAGAACTCCAGGATCTGAAAGCCCTAAGCCCTAAACCCTAAACCCTAAACCCTAAACCGTCCAAGCCCTACAACAGTGCAGGTTATGTGGTCTAGCGGTTTAGTCCAAGGTTAGAAGTATGGACCCTAGTATGGACCCCTAGGCTTTTCCAGGGTCCTTATTAAGGGTACATATAGGTATATGGTAGGCGTATAAGGATCCCAAAGTTAAGGGCCCATACTAGGGGCCCATGGGTTCAACCTTAGATTTGGGGTTTAGGGTTTAGGGACCCGTAAGTTATTGGATCCAGAGGAGCATCCGAATCAGCTTCAGGTACTCCTGGGGCAAGATTCGGTTTGGAATCCAGATTCCGCCATAGTGCATCGTGAAGACTAGGTAGGCATTTGGGATCCCTAATCACTAAACCCTAAACCCTAAACCCCAAACCCTTCTTGGGCTTAAGGGGATCTTATTTTACGAAGATGTTTCAGGGACTTCGAGGTCCCGACGAGTTCGCTATGCAACAAGACTTGTACAAAAAACAGCGATAACTGCACACAGGAATCCCAAGCCCGAAAAGTTGATAGTTGTACTTCCTGATGTGCCCGGGTATAGGGTATAGGATACAGGGTTTGGGGTTTAGGGCCCCTGCGTACTAGCCTTATATGCCACCCCTATAGCCTGTCCCACTGAAGGTTCCGCAAAGTTTGAAGCTTGACTCTAGCCCTTGCAAGATCATGTGGCACTCTGAAACCTAAGAAGGCCCGATAAGACCATGTCAGGCCCATTTGTAGCTGCACCGCTCTCAGCCCCTAAACCCTACACTAAACCCTAAAAGCTATGCGCTCTGCCTTGAGCCTCGAAGCAGGAGATTCTTTGCCTCGCCTTCAACCAGGACTCTCGGGGGTCAAGGCTTACAGAGTATTCTGACTCTACCCCTAGGCCCTAAAATAGTGCCTTTTTTGGGGTGCAGATGTAGAATCCTATAAGGTAACCCCAAAAAGGAACTACTAGACTCTACCCATAGGCCCCAAAGTAGTTCCTTTTTGGGGTTCATATATAGAACCCTATAAGGTAACCCCGCCCTAAACCTAAACCCATAGGCCCTGAAATAGTTCTTTTTGGGGGGTTCATATATAGAATCCTATAAGGTAACCCCCAAAAAGGAACTACTATGGGGCCTATGAGTACTCTGACTCTACAGAGAGAGGCCCTTCAGGTTCGAACGGATGCTGTTGACTTGTCACAAGTTGCGGAGTTTTAGGGTTCAGGGTTTAGGGTTTAGGGTTTAGGGCTTAGGGCTTAGGGTTTAGGGTTTAGGGACCCTGTCAGGTCCTGTCAACCTTAAGCATCCTCAGAGAGTATCATAGGATTGTGACCGGATTCTTTGCGGTGTTTGAAGAAAAAATAGCCCTAAACCTTAAACCCTAAACCCTAAACTCTAACCAGCCCCCTCTCCCCCGATCGGACTTAACGACCTCAGCCTGATCTCAAGTCAAGAGATCCCGAACCTTCAACCCAAGGCCTTTCGGGGTTTAGGGTTTAGGGAACCCCATGTCTGCGCAAAGCCCCAGATTGCGAAAACATGCAATAGAATGTGAACTGGGAGAATAAAAAGCAAGTGCAACAACAAGCAAACAGATAAACTCGCTCAAAACCCCGCTCAACATCCGCGCAAAACTCCGGACCTGAACCATATGCAACGTCTCTAACCTTCTTTTAACTATAGTAGACTATACCCCAGAACCCTATTCTAATTATTATAGTCCCTATCCCTAAACCCTAAACCCTAAACCCTAAGCCTTAAACCCCTGTTTGCATCGGCGAGGATGGCTCCTGTCTCGCGATCGGCCGAGCGCGAGGTCTCACTAGTCAGATTACTTTGGTGATTGGGAGGGTTTAGGGTTTGGGGTTTAGGGTTTAGGGTTTAGGGAGGGGTGGTGTATGATAAATCTCATAATGACAATATCACCATTCATATTTCATCGTATGGATAATTATCATTGTGACAATATTATTATGAATAAGTATTGCATCGTTAATATTCGTAAAACATAAGACTGGTTTAGGGTTCGGGGCCTTGCTTCTGAGAACTATTGGGGTGCCTCGTTTAGTGGTCCGTTTTTAGCCGGCTCCTACTTTGCGGGTGTGTATGAGTTAATATTGCCGTCCAGTTCACAGCTCAGCTTCGAGGTTGAAATTTAGGGCTTTAGGGTTTAGGGTTTAGGGTTTTAGGGTTTTAGGGTTTAGGGTTTAGGGTTGAGCTTGAGATAATGACCGGGCATTGATTAGGTGGGGTCAAAATTGAAGAGGTCAGTCTTGAAGCATGTTGGGGGATTCTGGTGTGGCAGCGTTCGCTTCCTTCTTTTTACGGTGTTACGACTGTGGCTTTGCTAGCCTAAGATTCAGGTTGAACAGGCTTAAGGCTTTAGGGGTTTATTTGCGGCTAGCGGCTACAGGGGCGGCACAGGCAAAACCCCTTGGTGTCATCGTCGCAACCCTCGGCATCGTGCTGGATTATCCGGTATGAGATCCAGGTGTTTCTTGCACCCCCGCATAATAGCGTGTAGCCGTGAATTCGGATTGCGACATGCCAGATTCTTTGTGCACTACTTTCTCACGGATGAGTCAGGAACGCTTTGTGCAGCCCCACGTCGACGATTTGTTTTGGGCAGCTCACGGCAAGGGAGCGTCCCAAGATCTGCGGTATCACCTTCCGGCAGTCACACGGAGTAATGTAGCGGCCTTAATAATTAGAATAGGGTTTTGGGGTATACTGTACTGTAGTTATACTAAGGAACCCCCCAAACAAAAAAGGTTACTTATTTTTTGCCCCTACATTACCGACTTGAACCTCTGTTCTGTGACGAGCCCATAGGGCAGGCGATGAACCTGTGACTCCTCCGCTTGGAAGGATACCTCCTCGGTTCATCGATGCTGGCCACCTGCGATGGGTCTAGGGTTTAGGGTTCAGGGTTTAGGGTTTAGGGTTTAGCTGGCAACCTGCGAGGGCTTAAGATATCCATCCCGGAGAACAATGGCACTGAAGCAAAGTGGCGACGAAGTACGTTGGTCTTGTTCCAGAAATGTGGGCTCAGATGTTGCTACATCTCACAATCCGTAAGTAAACTGTCAGTCTCTCAGGTCAGCACAAAGCCCACCCTAAACCCAAACATCGAATCACCAACGAGCAGACAAAGACAAAGAGTGAACCCAACATGACAAAACTCCCCTAAACCCTAATCTCTCAACCCGAAACCCTAAACCCTAAACCTTAATTCTAATCCCTAAAGCCTAAACCCTCATCCTTAAACCTTAAACCCTGCCCTAAACCACAATTCTAATCACAAACAGCTCCATCCCGGTGCACAGGCAACTCCAAGGCCGAGTTTCAGCCCGAGGGGTAGATATAACGAAAGCCTTGAAACGGATTTCTAGAGCCTTAGAGTTTAGGGTTTGGGGTTTAGGGTTTAAGGTTTAGGGTTTAGGGGTTTAGGGTTTAGGGTTCAGGGGTTTGGGGTTCGAGTTTAGGGCTCAGGGACATTCACTTGTAACTAGACTCCCCGATTGTCCTGTATTAAGAATATTCTAGAACCGACCTCTACCAAGAAAGGTGGTTTAGGGTTTAGGGTTTAGGGTTTAGGGATCTTGGGCCTCAGGTTTCGACATCTTCAGCACTGAAACTGCTGCGCTTCTTCACAGAGAGGACTGAGTTTTTTGTTTGGTATCGTGGCTTCGGCTTAGGGTTTCAGGGGTTTAGGGTTTAGGGTTTAGGGTTTAGAGTTCGTAGGTTCGGTTTAGGGCTTAGTTCGGATGCAGGTTACAGCTTTCAAGTTAGGTTGAGGCGTTTGGGTTCATGGTTGTGGCTCTAGTTCTGCCATACCCAACCTATGAGTTTGCTTGGGGCTTTGTACTTAGGTATGCTCTTCAAGGTAGCCTGCTCATTCCTTGAGTAAAAGCCTCAGCCCGACACCCGAAAACCTCAAGCTTGAACCTTGCGCCCTAAATTTCGGAATCGTTCGCCCAAAATCCTGAACCCTAAATCCTAAACCCTAAACCCTGAATCCTACACCCTAAACCCTAAACCCTGAATCCTAAATCCTACACCCTAAACCCTAACCCGTGAATCCTAAATCCTACACCCTAAGCCCTAAACCCCTAAACCCTAAATCCTACACCCTAAACCCTAAACCCTGAATCCTAAATCCTACACCCCAAGAAAGCCCTAAACCCTGAACCACAAATCCTAGACCCTAAACCCTATACCCCTTAACCCTAAACCCTGAACCCTAAAGCTTGCAGGCCACGACGTAATGCCCTAATCTCCCGAAAAACCTACACCCCTAAAAAGCTGCAGCCCTCAATCACCCCAGTCCCTGAACCCGAAATCCTGCGCCAGCTTCCGGGTTCATAACCCTAAAGTGTACAGGTTCACAGTAAGGTCTAGGGTTGAGGGTTTAGGGTTCAGGGTTTAGGGTTTAGTGTTTAGGGCTTTGGGTTTAGGGTTGAGCATTTAGGGTTTAGGGTTTAGGAAAGCTGGAACATCAATATCCTCATGCCCTTAAGGCTAAAGTAGAATTCGGGAATCCCAGCTGAACAATCAAACTCGAGGAGATTTCGGGGTTTGCAGGGCCAAGGGCGGTTTGCTAGGGCTGAGGTTTTTTTTCAGGTTCAGGGTTTAGAGGTTTTGAGGTTGCAGGGGCTTAGAGGTTCAGGGTTTGGGGTTTTTGTGTTCGGAGGTTCAGGGTTTGGGTGTTTGGGGGGGTGCCGGGTTTGAAGGTTTCGGTTTGTAATGCTTTACGGCTCAGCCCTGAACGCTCAACCCTCGAGCCATACAGCCGAAACCACAAGCCCTCAAGTCAAGAATTCAATCCTCCTCGCCACAACTGACGACCCAACTCCCATGAACGCACAAGACAGCCGACAGTCACCTGGTTGTTGTGGCGTCGTTGAGTCAGGTCCTGATTCGGGGTCTTTGCTACGGTAACTTCTTATTCTTGTTTGAAACCTCGAGACCCTGAGATTTTGGACCGGAGAGCGCTAGAACACTTTCTGTGTAGGCCAAACCCTGCATACATCCTCAAGGGCCTCCACCTTGCACCTACATCCAACCTAAACCTCGAACCTTACCTAGCCCTTCAAACGCATAGTTAGCTATACCCAAAGCTCTACAGCTTCCGAGCTTAAGTCTGAAACCCTATAAGCGCGCAGCGGGCTTAAAGCAAAAAGAGCCGAAGTCTATAACGAAAGCGATTCCTGAAAAGGACTGTGGCATGGTCCGGCTGGTGGAGGCTGCAGCGCAGGGATTTGTGGCTTCGTGTTCGGACTCTGTGCAGCTTCAATGGTTTCAACCTCAAGCCCATAACTGGGCTTTGGAGCACCATACTTTAATACTTTTTTTTGGGACTTGTTCCTTAAAGGAACCATTATGAAATAAAAGTCTATACTTTTTTCTCCCTGGTTACTTCAAAGCCCATAAACACCTTACAAAAAAACACCATTTTAGGGTTAAGACCTAGGATTGAAAGCTTTGTGTAGGCTTTCAGGACCTCGGGTCTACGGATTCAAGGCTGTATCAGCACCAGCGCCGAATCTGGGGTTCGAGGGCTTCAGGGTTTAGGGGGTTGAAAGAGGGTTTAGGGTTTAGGGTTTGAGGGTAACGTTAACCTCTTATTAAGTACCCCCCCCCCCCCGTCGATTGATTGCTGGCCCCGGGTATAGGGGATTGACTATTGAGGGGGGGTCGGCCGCCGTAGTACAATAGTACAGTATCACAATAGTACAGTAGTAGTAGTACAGTAGTAGTACAGTAGTAGTACAGTAGTAGTACAGTAGTAGTGCAGTAGTAGTACAGTAGTAGTATAGTAGTATAGTATAGTATAGTAGCAGTGCAGTAGTAATTAGTAGAGTAGTAGTAAAGTAGTAAGTAGTACAGTAGTATAGTAGTACAGTAGTACAGTTGGACAAGGCACGTTTGGTAAAATGTGAATTGTGCTGTCCGATCTCAGCAATGAACAATGATCCTGCTCTCCCTTCCCTCGTCCTTTGAAAACCGAAGCTTTGCCAATGAAGGGCTTGGCTTCCAAAGCTTGCTGTCCTTTTGAATCCAA
>CAJNDV010009402.1:20077-36832 GCA_905221635.1 Symbiodinium sp. CCMP2456
GTCAAGTCGTACCTGAACGAATAAACCCTAAACCCTAAACCCTAAACCCTAAACCCTAAACCCTAAACCCTAAGCCCTAAGCCCTAAACCCTACACCCTAAACCCTAAACCCTAAGCCCTAAACCCCCCAAGCCCAAAATCTTGCTCGAACTTCAAGGCTCCAGAGTGTTGGAGGGGGCTACACACCCTGAGCCCTAAACTGCGATACCTTAAAACTTTAAACAAGTCCCAAACAAGACCCTGAAGCCTGAAGCCCAAACCGCCCTAAAACCAAAAAAACGCACCACAGCTCCAGGGTGACTTCCCGATTCTGAGTCCCCCAAACCTCAAACCCCCCCTAGACTCTGGGCTTTATACTGATATAGACGCTTGAAGAAAGGCTTAAACCTTAAACCCTAAACCCTAAACCCTAAACCCTAAGCCCTAAACCCTAAACCCTAAACCCTGAACCCTAAGCCCTATATAAACCCTAAACCCTAAACCCTAAAGGGTTCTATTCCTTCAAGGAGAGGGCTCCTGGCGGCACCTCTGGTGGCGGGTAGCCAGGCCAACTCCACCTGCCTTACGTCCTTTGAGTTTGAGGTTCGGGTAGGGTTCAGGGTTTAGGGTTTAGGGTTCAGGGTTTAGGGTCTAGGGTTTAGGGTTCAGGGTTTAGGGTTTAGGGTTTAGGGTTTGGGGTTTAGGGTTGTTTAGAGGGTATCTTGAGAGTCCCTTGTACGGCGTTTATAAGTGTTCAGTTATCTGGGTTTAGGCGGTTTAGGGTTCCGGGTTTAGGGCTTTCGGGCTTCAGGGTACGGTTCCATGAGGGTTCAGAGATCAGGACTCCGGGTTTCAAAGTTTTGGGACTGGTGTTGGGTTTTAGGGTGCTAGGTTTGAGGGTAGGCTCAAGGGTTTAGGGTTTCGGGGATTTAGGTTTTAGGATTTGGGGATATTTGGGGTTTAGGATGACTGTTGGCGGTCTCGGGGGTTCCCTGGCCGTTAAGGCTTTATCAGGGCTTAGGATAATAGCAGAGATTAAGGGTTAGGATTTGTGGGCTTGGAAGTTTTCAAGTTTATTGTGGCTTCGGTTGAGGGCTGTCTCGCCTAGAAGCTCCAGGTGTTGAGCTATCCGGCCGAAGTTTGCGGAGCTTCGGGTCTTCTGGTCTATCCTTGAACACACTTGTTGGGCTTCTCATGAAAAGGGTGCAAGGGATAACGGTGCCTATGTTTGGATATGGGTTTTTCGTCCTACACTACACCCTCTACCCTCACCCTAAAACCGTGGACTCGAAACTCAAAGCCCTTAACCCTAAACCTTAATCCTTATAGGCTCTAAACCTCAAATCCGAAACCCTAAGCCCTAAACCCTAAACCTCAAATCCGAAACCCTAAACCCTAAACCTCAAATCCGAAACCCTGAACCCTAAACCTCAAATCCGAAACCCTAAACCCCAACCCTTTTGCGGTGCTACCGATGCTTGGCTCTGGGCTGACAGGTTCAGGGCATTACGGCTTTCGAGTTTGGTCGGTCAGACCGTCCTAGCCCTAGAGGAGACAGAAGAGTCTAGAGGCCTTTAGGGTTTAGGGTTTAGGGCTTAGGGTTTAGGGTTTCGGGTTTGGGGCTAAGGGTTTAGGGTTTAGGGTTTAGGGTTTAGGGTTTAGGGTTTAGGGCTTAGGGTTTAGGGTTTAGGGTTTAGTGGTTGAGAGATGTCGATACAAGGCTTAAGGGCCTATATCAGGGTTTAGGGCCAAGTTTAGGGCTTAAGGTTTGGGACCTCTAGAGGGATATGGAACCCACGGCCCACACCCTTACCCAAAATTCCTTAGCGGCGCGCGAAACCCTTTCGGAAACTTTTTCACACCAGAAACAAGAATTTCAGGGCAGGGTGGAGGTAGACGCTAACAGGCATTGTGGCAGAAATTATGTTCCCTCCCCTCATTCGGGATATTTTGCTTGCTAGGTAGGGCAGATATGGCTTAAAGGAATACTGATTTATCCTTGATTACATCTTATCCGAACCTCTAATTAATGCCTGAAAGCCCCATCCCAACACCTAGGCCCAAACCTCAAACTCTGAACTACTGATGTCCTAAACAATACCCTAGACTCTTATTCTGGGCTTTGGAGTACCATACTTTAATACTTTTTTTTGGACCTGTTCCTTAAAGGAACCATTATGACATACAAGTCTATACTTTTTTCTCCTTGGTTACTTCAAAGTCCAGTCTTCTGCATACACTAAACCCCAACGCCTGCGGGAGCCAGGGTGCACCACCCGATGCACGAGCCGGCCTGATTGGTCTCGTCGACACGTATACGCTGCCAGCCGGCTGCAGGTTTTAATGTCAGTTTCCGAAGTTCGCGGCCCTCGTCCCTAAACCCCCAAACCCTTAAAGCCATAAATCTGAGACCCCAAAGCCTAAACCCTAAACCCCTAAGCCCTAACCCCTTATTTCGGGAGCAACACAGACCTCCAGCAGGAAGATCCTCCATCCAACGACGCCCGAGCAACGTACCTCGAGTTCCTCACCCGACCCCCCAAGTAGGAATGATTAGGGTTTAGGGTTTAGGGTTGTGCTTGTTTGAAAGGGACCGAACCCTGAACCTCTAAGGTACAAGGACCCCGAAACCCTAAACCGAAATACGAACCTCTGAGAAATAGGTCCTGGGTCCTGAGCTCTGCCCGATCCTTCGTGGTATTCTCCCAGTGACGGATTTCTGCCAGCAGAGAGAAGATGGTGCTCAACAAAAAGCCCTAAACCCAAAACATCCTACGTTCCTTCAACACGAGGTCTGACGCACTACTTCAGAAAGGCAGCCTGCAGAAAGCTAAAAACTCAGAGCAGAAGCGACGCATGTGCTGGGAAGCCCGAAACCCTCGCCTTAGAGTCTCCTTAAACCGTAAGAACTCAAACCTTGACGCCAGCAAAATGAAGGAGGGTTTAGGGTCTAGGGTTTAGGGTTCAGGGTTCAGGGTTCAGGGTTCAGGGTTTAGGGTAGGGTTTAGGATAGGGTTTAGGGTTTAGGGTACTAGGTAGGTAACAGCTTGAATGAAGTGTCAGGCAGCCTGCCGGGGCGGTCATGGCGCATCGTACGCCGGTGATGGCCCCGGATGTCCAGCTTGGCGGATTGGTTGTCTAGTTTGATTAAGTGGTTTCGAGTATTACGTTTCAGGCAAGTGTGGACGAGAAGAGGGAACTATGAGTTACGCTCGCCATCCTCCATAGTTCTGCTGCTGCGACCACGATGCCAGCAACGACGACGAACACGCGGTATAAACCCCAAACCCTATAAACCCCAAACTCTAAACCCTGAATCCTTCAAGAGCGCTTGAACTTGGCCCCCTACTATCGCGACACCCGGCTAACTGAAAGCCAAGACTGGAACCGTGATCCTGAAGCCCTGCACCCTATTTTTAGGTTTAGGGTTTCGGGTTTTATGGTTGCGGGTGTAGGGTTTAGGGTGTAGAGGGTTTCGGGTTTGGGGTGCAGGTTTCGGGGTGTAGGCCCTAAACCCTAAACCCTAACCCCTGAACCCTACACCCTAAACCCTAAACCCTAAACCCTAAACCCTAAACCCTAAACCCCTAACCCCTGAACCCTACACCCATAAGGGTTTCCGGTTATCTAAAGACAGCACCCTGCCAAGATCCGGGCGATGGCGCTGAACGCCTCGGGGCAGCTTCTCGCCACGGCCTCCGCCCGGGGCACCGTGGTACCTGGGCTGTCGGCTTGTCTGTGTAGAGGGTTTAGGGTTTAGGGTTTAGGGTTTAGGGTTGTAGAGGGCTATCCATCACCATCCGCCCCAAAACCACCTTGATCCCCTAACTGGACCTATAAGCCTCTGTCTGCCGACTCACGATGCTGACCGCATCTAGCATGAAGGACGTGAGTGGACGTACGGAAACACCGGAAACACCTTGCTTGCGATACGCAGCTACTCCAAGCACTTTGGCGTACTGCAGCGATATCCGCATCAGTTACAGCAGTATCTTGAAAAAAGCTATTGGCGAGAGTATCAAACTATAGTCAGATCCTAACTTCTAGACCCTGCTATGGTGCGGATCTTGCCCACCAACGGTGCGCACAGCCATATGGTTCGCTTAACAAGGTTCATAAGAAGCTCTATTTAGGGCGTAAGGATTGCTCCTTACCACAGGGATCCTTGAGTTTCTCAGATGGCTAGAGGGAGTTTGTGCAGGAGAAATGTCTTCCCGAAAGTGAGCATCGTGTGTTCTGTGCGCACCGTTTAGGTGCTGCAAGCAAGAAAGCGACGGCAACAGCAGCAGCAGCAGCAGCAGCAGCAGCAGCAGCAGCTGCAACAACAACGACAGCAGGAGAGGGACGGAACCCTGAAATGAGTGACTGGAGCGGGTTTAGGACCTTCAATACGTGTAGGTTTGAGCCGAAAACACAAACAGCAACTGACATCATCTGACTCTTATGGGAAGATGGGTTTGGGTTGAGGGTTTAGGGTGTGGAGCGGAAGGCCATGTTCACAAATATTCAGGATTAAGGTGGCCTGCCTGATTCCGTGTTGCAGAGTCTCTGCTCAGCCAAGGAACCTACCTCAGACCCCTGACTTGAGAACAAGCCTTGTAAAGACGCCTTACTAAACCCTAAACCCTAAACCCTAAACTCTAAACCCTAAACCCTAAACCCTAAACCCTAAACCCTAAATCCTAAACCCTAAACCCTATAGCAAAACCCAAGCTCGAAGCCCCAAACTGCTAAGCTTCCCACCCAGGTACGGCTTTGGGACAGAAACTCAGAGGGCCTTTTCGGTGTCTCCCTGTTCGAGGTTTGTGCGTTTGTTGTGCTTTTGAGCGCATACGGGTGTGAATTTAGAAAAACGGAACAGTTCATAGTGCTCCCTGATGGTATTGTGAGTCTAAAATACCCCAAAGCCCTGCAAAAGGGTTCTTGGAGGGGGGAAAGAGGACGCCAAAGGGGTTGAGGCGGGTTGCCACTCCTTGCCTGCGGGCTTTTTTGGAGGCCTGCACTCCGTAGGGTTTAGGGTTTAGGGTTTAGGGGCCTATATACCATTTCGGGGGCTCCTTAATATTGTAGACTATACCCTACCTATACCATTTTGGGGGGGGCTCCTTAGTATTATAGACTATACCCTAAAGCCCTATTCTAAGCATTAAGGCCCCTAGATTATTGCCCTAAACCCTAAACCCTAAACCCTAAACCCTAAACCCTAAACCCTAAACCCTAAACCGCTGCTTGTTGGTGCTGCCAAAGAGCTTTGTGCATGACGCATGCTTTGTTTCAGCCCTCGCCCTGAATCCAATGCCCTAAACCTTTTAGGGTTTAGGGTTTAGGGTTTAGGGTTTAGGGCTTAGGGTTTAGGGTTTAGGGTTTAGGGTCTAAACCTTGGCCTCAAAACAGACCGAAAGCGTTATATAATAGGGTCTTTGGGCCCAAAAGCCAAAAAACATGAGTCCTTAGAGGGTAAGGGTAACACCTCCCACCAGCGTTTGGCAAAATCCGACAGTTCAACATTCAAACCGTTAAAGAGAGACTCTAAAACTCGAGAACCACGGCCTCGAACGCGAGACGCTCCAACTTTCGAACTCCACCGAGGGCCCAAGGACTTAACCCCAAAAATCTTAAGCCCCAACACTGCAAAAGCAAGCCTTAAACCCGACAGACCAATTCCACAAGTAACCTAGGCACCTGAATATCGAGTAGTAGGTAGTCTGACCTTATTCCTTATCTGGTGTACTGGATGGTTTGAAGGCCTCCAAGCCCGGATATACTTCTTCAGGCCCCCGTATCCAGCCCTAGTATAAGGGCCTTAGCAATTACCTACACTATTTTGGGGGGGTTTCAGTATCATAAATATAGTATACTGGGCCCCAAAACCCTAGTCCAATTATTAAGGGCTCTACATGACACCAGCCTCTGGAAACCTGTGTGCTGGATTTGCTAAAGCAAGCCCAGTCCCGAATCGGAAGTATCAGCCGTATCAGCCCCGATTCAACTCAATCCTCAAAAGGATCCAAGCCCGAAGCCCTAAACCCCTTAACGCCTAAACCCTAAACCCTAAACCCTAAACCCTAAACCCTAACCCCCCTAAAACCCTAAACCCCAAACCCTAAACCCTAAACCCTAAACCCTAAACCCTAACCCCCCTAAACCCTAAACCCGAAACCCTAAACCCTATAAGCCCTAAACCCTAACGCTACCAAATTTCAGACGCTGGACCGAGGCTGTGCCCTCGTTGACCATGCTGTGTAGCTCTCCGGCCGACTTGGTTCAGGGTTCAGCCAAAAACCCTAAACCATAAACTCTAAACCCTAAACCCTAAAGCGCGGTTTAGGGTTTAGGGTTTAGGGTAAGGGTGTTTTGCAGGTTTTACTAGGTTTTCGTGAGGGTTCTGCAAGGATTGCAAGAAGAGCGTTGCTGCAGGATTGACTTCCGAATCGGTTTTACATGAACGTATCTTCACCCGGAAGGCTGCGGTCCAATCTGTACAGCTGTATCTGATGAGCAGTGGCCCAAGCGCAGCCCAAGCTCAGCTATGCATGCATATATAGACTCGAACCACAGAAAACCTCAATTGATATAGTATAACCCTATAAACCCTAAGCCGTGACTTCGGGCGTGTACGTTGGCAATTATGCGGGCGTTCTTCGGGTTCGGAAGCTCTTCCTCTTCACAGGCCCCATAGTAGTTCCTTTTTGGGATTACCTTATAGGATTCTACATATGAACCCCCAAAAGGAACTACTTTAGGGCCTATGGGTATTCACTACCATCCCGCCTGAGTATACAAAGCCGTAAATGTACACAACTCATCAACCACACGCTAGGCCTAAACCCCATACCCTAAACCCCAAACCCTAGATCCTAAACTCTAAACTCTACCTTAACCCCAAATAACCTACCTTTTTAGGGTTCCTTATTTTCGTTTCTTTGTAGTAAGTCCTTAAAAAGGTAGGTTCTTAAACCCTAAACCCTAAACCCTAAACCCTAAACCCTAAACCCCTAAATTGGGGTTAAGGTAGACCCTAAGGTCCCCAATCTTGAAGAGTCGAGTGAGGGAGCCTCGGAGGTTTTCGACGGGGCGCCAGCGAATGCTGCATCCACGGGGTAGGCGAGGGCACAACCGGGCTTAAAGGGTTTAGGGTTTGGGGTTTCGGGCTCAGGGTTTGGAGTTTAGGGTTTGGGGTTTAGGGTTCAGTATTTGGAGTTTAGTTAGGGTTCAGGGTTTGGAGTTTAGGGTTTGGGGTTTAGGGTTCAGGGTTTGGAGTTTAGGGTTTGGGGCTTAGGGTTCAGGGTTTGAAGTGTATGGTTTGGGATTTAGGGTTCAGGGTTTGGAGTTTAGGGTTTGGGGTTTTAGGGTTTAGGGTTTGGAGTTTAGGGTTTGGGGTGTTAGGGTCTGCATCGGGCATTGAGCTGGTCTTTATCCGTTTATGAGTGGCATAGCAGTACTGTAAGCGAGAATTGGGCGGAGTGCATGATTCTTCGAAAGTAGGCATTTATAACCCTAAACCCTAAACCTCTGAACCCTAAACCCTAAACCTCTGAACCCTAAACCCTAAACCTCTGAACCCTAAACCCTAAACCCTAAACGGTTCAGCCCGGGTCTTGGGACGGGTTTTTAGGACGGCTTCGGTCGAGGAGACTGTAGGCCGCTTTAAGACATAGATAAGGGGCTTCAAGCCATGGGAACAGGTTTGCGAATTAGTTGAACGTGTAGGGCGTATAAGGCTCCAGAGAAATTCAGCTGCATGGTTTAGGGTTTAGGGTTTGGGGTTTAGGGTATAGGGTTTGTAGGCTTGGCGTTTAGGGAATAGGGTTTAGGATCTAGGGGAAACTGCATGGGTGAAAAAACAGCTTGTGTATCTCGGGCTTCAGCATGTTTCGGAGCCTCGGTATCCAACTACATGATCCCGACCCCGGCGCCCTCCCACACCGGTGAACTCTTCTACTTGGGTTGTAAGTTTGAGGTCATTAGTTTACGGAGATATTAGTATAGAGGGTTTGATCAAGACTTGGGTAGTACCCTTCGTCTAGCAGTCCACTATTGGACAAGATACGAACGGCAGCTCTTTCAGGCGTGTCTAGGAGTCAGGGTCTTGTTCAGGGACCTGAAATATCCCTGTGCAGCAAGAGCATGCATGTGCACGATAAAAAAAAGACGACCAGTATGTGTCTTGATATACACGGCAAAATGTAGCCTCCCGTCTGGAAGCGCGATATGATAGGAAGCCTGTTTTGGGTATGGTGCAGGTTTCGCGGCAGATTCGAAGCACTTGCTGGCTTCAACAGCGAACGTTGCTTGTCTCGAACTATGTCATATAGGCAGGCTGAATATTTGGAATAGATTTTCGCGATTTGTTACAGCTACAGCAGAGTGACACAAGGACGGCCAGGGTACATCATTACTAAGTATTCCGACCACTATTAGATTACTATCCAGCAATGAACTGAAAATCAGAATTTTGCTCATTGGCTAGACCCTAAACCCCAAACCCGGAGTGGAGGATTCTAGGGAAGCATCCTAAGCCCTACACTTCTAAACCCTGGAATCCAGGTTCGGAAACCCCGACAACTCAAGACGCATTAAACCTCTCATCAAAGCCCGAAAGTCGTAAAACTTTGAACCACAAGCCAAAACCTAAAACCTAAATCTTGAACCGTGCTCTAGTTCCCAATCTCGTCATTGGTTTGTTTTTCCGGAGGCGTAACCCTATGCTAAGACCACCCAGGAAGCCCAACAGCCCTTTCTGAAGGAATAATACATGTTCAACAAAACTGTTTAACCAGGCTCTGCGGCACATCAGCAAAGTCAGCTTAGGCTATGATCCACGTCTTCCGCTGCCCGAAGCAGGTGCACTGCTCAGAGCTTGCAGAGTTCCAGGGTTAAGGGGCGCATTCAAAAGTTTCATGTTAATTACAGGTTTTGTGGCTTAGCTTTTGACTTACAAGTTTCGGGCTTGTGATTGGTCGGCTAAGGTATAGGGCTTAGAGTCTACCCATAGGCCCCATAGTAGTTTCTTGTTGGGATTACCATATAGGTTTCTAAATATGAACCCCCAAAAGGAAGTACTATGGGGCCTATGGGTAGAGCATGGAGTGCGTAGGCTGACAACCACGAGTCGGAAACATCAAAAGCCTGAGCCGCAGAAGCCCCCCAGCCCCAGAACATGAACCCTTAACAAACCTGCCGCAGCACCCACACACATAGCAACAACAAAGAGAAACACCAGGCACATACCAACTGCAGGAACCCTTCCCAAACCCTTAAACCCTAAGCCCCCCCCTAAACCCTAAACCCTAAACCCTAAACCCTTCCCAAACCCTAAACCCCAGACCCTAAACCCTAAACCCTGAAACCTTAAACCTTGCCAAGGCTGTGGAGGGCATTTCCCCAACCTCCTTGGCGAGCCAGGCAGCTGCCAGTGACAAGGCCCCATCTCTTCAAGTCTTCCACCGACCCACAGAATTCCACCTTTCGGTTTAGGGTTTAGGGTTCAGGGTTTAGGGTTTAGGGTTTAGGGTTCAGGGTTCAGGGTTCAGGGTTTTGGGTTTTGGGTTTTGGGCTTAGGGTAGGACTTCTAGAAGAGGGATGTGGCTTCTGAGATCGTCGTGGCTAGCTCCTCGGTGGGGCCTTTCCACCAAAGATGCCTTCAATTAGCATATTGGCCAAAGTATGAAACCCGGCCTTGGGGGGGAGGGGACAGCATATTTGAGCTAATGTGCAAGCAGGAAGACGTATGCATACCAGGAAACGCGGTTTTTGGTTGATACCGACAGACGGTACCGGTAACGTTTGAGTATTGCGAGATACGCAGGGTCCCCCTAAATTAGCGTGGGTCAACTCTTGGTTCTGCAAGGTTCGGGGCTTGGGATTTAGGGTTTAGGGTTTAGGGTTGTAGGGTTTAGGGTTTAGGGTTGTAGGCAGTTGTAGGGTTTAGGGTTTGGGGTTGTAGGGCTTCGGGTTTTGGGATCGAAGCTATTACGGCTCTCAGCCCCTTTCGGCCGGATTCTGGCTAGAGGGCCGTTCAGACGGTAGAAAGAGCCTCTGTCTCTCTGTCTCTGTGTGTGTGTGTGTGTTTGTGTGCGCGCGCCCTTGCCTTGAACCTTGGGATAGAAGGGCCCCTAAAAAAAAAGACCCTGATTTCTTTAGGTTGTGATATCCTGGGTTGCTTGAGCGGATATGAACACCTGGGACAGGGACAAGAACACCACTCGCACAGTAACCTGAAAGGCATGCTAAAACCTAGAGTACCTGAACCCAAACCCTAAACCTTAAATCCTAAACCCTAAATCCTAAACCCGAATTCCTTAAACCTTAGACCCTAAGCCCTAAACCCTAAACCCTAAACCCTTAAACCCCTAAACCCCAAACCCTAAACCCTCCATCAGTGGCAGGCAGCGCCGGTGCTCGGAGCGAGAGAACCCATCGAGGTGGAAAGAGGGTCGCAGGTTTCGGAGATTTCGAGTTATGTGGGGTGCAGGGTTTGGGGTTTAGGGTTTAGGGTCTAGAGTTTAGGATTTAGGGTTTAGGGTTTAGGGTTTAGAGTTTAGGGTTTAGAGATGTGGGACCTAGGATTTCGGGGGTTTAGGGGTTAGGGCTTGGAGCTCTCAGCTATGTGAGGTGTGGAAATCGGGTCTGACTTGAAGGACGCGCGGGATTGGAGGCTACCAGGCCCCCTTGAATTTCGAGCAAGATCGCAGGGGCTAGTGGCAATATCAACCCTAAACCCAAAACCCTAAACCCTAAGCCCTAAACAGCAAGTACAAGTACTCCTCCAAGATGTGCAGCCTTAGTCTGAAAACTCCACACATGAAGAGTCCCGAGGACGAAAACGCTTTCCATGTACCACCCTATCGAACCCTTGCATAGGCCCATATGGATGAAGTTGTAGTATAGCGGTGGCCCGTATGGATGAAGTTGTAGTATAGCAGTCGCCACTGTCAGAGACAGGCTACTCTCATTGTGAAGTGGGGGACACCCTACTCCCTAAACACTATCGCAATACATGTCATTTGCTCTTATATAATACTATATCGTATTCTATTAGATCACCACGCCCTACCCAACTTGTGAAGCCCTAAACCCTAAACCCTAAATTATAAAGCCTAAACCCTAAACCCTAAACCGGGGCTGGGGAAGGTGGAGGAAGACGATGACCTGAGCGACTGGAACATCGTCGACTGCGACCGGCGGGAGCCTCGATTGGACGGGGATGTCGTGGGCTCGTTTGGAATTACGGTTTCTTGGGTGTTTCTTGGGTGTTTCTTGGGTTTAGGGTTTAGGATTTAGGATTTCGGGTTTAGGAGTAGTTGGAGATTCCCATTGTCACGGTAGCCCCATCTATGATTTGTGCTATGCCGGCTATACCTCAAACTGACTTTTGTCACTATGTTTTTGTTTGTGTGTGGTTTAGGTTACACCTTTATAAGCTTAGCACATATACACCAAAAAAGCTCAACAACCCACGAGCGAAGGTCCGTATCAAGTTTGCAGATGCCATGGGGCAAGTGCGCAGGGAGCGTTTCAATCCGCACGAATCTTCAGGGTTTAGGGCTCTTGTAGGATTCCACCATAAGCAACATGCCCTTGCAAGGCCTCTCCCGAATGACAACAACCCTGCACCCCATATCCTAAACCCTGAACCCTAAATCCTCATCCTAGGCCCGGAGCCCGAAGACGGAAACCCGAATCCCCATCCAAGGCACCATGCTCACGTGACCCGAAGTAGCACTCTGAAGCATGGAGAACAGAATGCCCGCAGCCATAAGCCAGAAAATTCTTGGCGGAGGAAGGCTAATCATGAACATGCAACAGAGACAAGTAGATGACGGTGGCAATGGCGACATGTGCAGCAATAGGAATAGCAAGAGTATGAGCGAAGTAGTCGCAACAGGCATCATCGTCATCCTCCCCCTAAACCCTAAACCCTAAACCCTAAACCCTAAACCCGAAGCACAGACAAGACTTTGAGATTCGCAGGGCTGGCAGGGAGACGCGGAGGGTTGAAACCGGAGGACCGCTGACCTTCTCGATGGGCGGTTTAGGGTTTAGGGTTTAGGTTTTAGGGTTTCACCGAGGCTAGCAAAAACATGCAATTAGGTAGTTGTGTGTGTCTGTGTGTGTGTGAAGCATTTGGGGTGTTTATTACTATGAGTTGTTAATGCTTTAGTATTACATTGGTATTGTTCATATTATGATTAGTGTTATTACTGTTGTCAGTGTTATTGATGGTCTTCTTATCAATATTTTCAGTCTCATTATTATTGGTCTTATTCCTTATTCTGAATGTTACGGTTTTTGTGTTACATATGTGCGTATATATACATATGTATGTAGGTATGTATGTTTGTACATATGCATGTGTCTACTCCAGTCAGACGCTTTCTGCGAAGCACCACTAGGCGCAACTGGACCCTGATTATAGAACCCTTATGGGGTTAGAACGCATATTGATATGGCACAGCCCTTTCTACAGCCCTTGTTGTTGTAGGATTGTGGTGCTGGATCCCTGTTTGTAGAACCTTTATCACTAAAAACCCTCAGGACCGCATCAACTGTACGCTGTGGGCGGAGGGGGTGGCTAGTCCCACCCAAATCGAACTCCCCTGGTCCAGTCTAGATTCGACGCCCCAAAATTTAAACTCTGAACTACCCGAAGCCTGATTCCCTAAACCCGAAATCTTGCGTCACCCCCAAGCCGGAGCCCGAACTTTGCCTGCGAAAGCCAAGAGCTATGAATCAAAAGCTGAACCTCGGAAGGTTTAGGGCTTAGGAAAAGGTATGCCGAGGTTAAGGTTCATCATTCACGAACATATGGGTAGTTCTCTAAATTAGGGTCCCTCTTGGGGTCGTTTTAGTAAGGGTGCCATATTGGGGACCTAAAAAGCGACCCTAATTTAGAGAACTACCCATATGATTCCAAGGCCTCCATGAAGTCGCCAGGTCTCTAAGGCTCCGCAGCTGCGATTATCCAAGCCCGGCAGCACTAAGCCTCAGACCCTGAAGCCCTAAAGGCCCTAAACCGTAAATCCTAAGCCCTAAACCCTGAACCCTAAACCCCAAGCCCTAAGCCCCAAACCATAAACCCTAAACTCTTGCCCCTGAAGCCGCCTACCTGCTGAGGGCGGGGCGGCGCTTGTCGCAAGATACTGTCGCCTACGCGGTATTCAAGTATTCCGGGGGAAAACCCCGGAACCCGAAGCCCTAATATGGGAGCCTCAATAATTACCACTGATATTGTGGGGGGTTCCTTATTATAAGTATAGTATAATATACCCCAAAACCCCTAATTCTTAAGGCCCCTACATTAGACTCTAAACTTCCCGAAGGTACGAAGCCCTGAACCTTAAATCTTAAACTTGCCTCAACCTATGGCCCCTAAACCCAAAATCCTGACATCAACTTAGTATTGAGCATGAGTATGTGTACTAGTCTTACTGTTTACTTTTCGTATTAATAGCGGAATGTTATTCATACATCTTATTCAAATCATGAATATTCTGAATATTCTCGAAATTAAGACCCCAGAGCCGATGATTACAAAACCAGGACTGCAAGGTCACGTGCACAAGGCACGGCATTCTTTCGTTGTTGTTTGAGTTTAGGAGGTTTAGGGTTGAGGGGTTGAGGGTTTAGGGTTGAGGAGTTTAAGGTTTAGGGTTGAGGGCTTTAGAATTTAGGAAATTTTCTACAGAGGTCTGAATATTTTCGGTTTAAGAGTTTCGTAAGGGATTCCTTTAGGGCTTGTGAAAGGTAGTCTTACGGGCCAAACCGAAAGCCTCAACACTGAATCTGCCGTCGCAGTCCATCTCTTTACTCAAACCCCAAAACACTTTAGCCCACAGCACTAGAGCCCGATGCCTTCCACGAGGAGGTGAACTCCATATCTAAACCCTAAACTTGTTTAGGGTCTAGGGTTTAGGGTTGAACACTCCGGACTACAAAATGTAGAGCTTTACAGCCCTCTACATTAAATCCCGCAGACAAGAAAGAGAAGCAAATTTAGCGGAAATGGTTTGGGGTTTAGGGTTACTGAGGTATTTGAAGGAAGTACAACTGAGAGTTGAGCCAGACCCCCGCCCGAGCCAGTGAAGTCCATCTCCGAACCCCAAGAACTCAAACCCAATACCTGTAAAGGGTTGAGACTCATAGTGTTCTACTTACCGCTTATGTAAAGCACTAATTACAGTCTCAACCCACACCCTAGTGATTACCTACATTCCATAGCCTCAAGAGTATTCACAACAGGAATGCAGGAACCAACAACAGGTGAAGTCCATCTTGACGCAGCTGTGGAAGCCTTGTCGGGATTACCTCGTCGCGTCCTCAAAGGGAGCATTGCTCGGAAGTTGGCTCCCTAAACCCTAAACCCTAAACGCTAAAGGGGGTTTAATTAGGGTTCAGGGTGGTGAGAAGGTTTGGGGTTTCGGGTGTAAGGTTTGTGGTTTCGGTTTTCAGCCTGGGGCTTCGAGTTCAGGGTTGGCCCTAAACCCCAAACCCCTTGAGGATGTCAGTGCTAGCGCTTTAGGGTGCAGGGCATCTAAGAACCGAAAGCGCCCCTGAATCTTGGGGGCCAGTACAGACTCTCCAAGCAGGATGTAGGGCAGTCGCAGTCAGAGCCAGACTTTGGATCAACCAGCCCTGAATCCGTAAACCCTATACCCTTAAACCCTAAACCCTAAACCCTGAAGCCCTAAACCCTAAACCCTTGAGCCTTAAACCCTAAACCCTAAACCCTTGAGCCTTAAACCCTGAACCCCAACAGTATTCAGTAGAAATTCTGGTTCATGGTTGGGTCACACACAAAACAAGACGCCAGACCGCGAGGACATGAACCCCAAACCCCCGCAGCCCGTAAGCCTTATCTCCCAAACTACCCTTCGTAGGTTTAGAACAGACCTCGAGCTGCCCTAAACCCTAAACCCTAAGCCCTAAACCCTAAGCCCTAAAAGCCCTAAACCCTAAACCCTAAGCCCTAAGCCTTATAAGCCCTAAACCCTAAGCCTTATAAACCCTAAACCCTAAGCCCATTTTTTTTTGGCAGGGCCCTCGCAACTTCTACTACCAGGGCGTATACAAGAACCGCAGCGAGGAAGTGGTTTCCGCTAGCCCCCCAATTGCTGGCCGTTGTTTTCCTTTTTGTGGTCGTGGTTTCATTTAGGGTTTAGGGTTTAGGGTTTAGGGTTTAGGGTCATTTCACTAGACCCCAAACCTGAATACCCTTTCCCGACAAGCCTACAAAACCCCCAAACCCTTGCAGCCCTAAGCCCTGCAAACCCTAAACCAAGCCCTAAAACCCGAAAGCGATACTCGGCTGAGGAACCTTCCGTAAACCCTAAACCCCAAACCCCACAGCTCAAAACCTAAACCCAAAGCCCCAACCCCTAAACCCCAAACCTTAGTTCTACGAGCCCAACAGGCCCTAAGTACCTGGAGGACCCTTTGGGTAGGTTAAGATGCCGTGCATGGGCCAAGGACGGACCGAGCGCAGTTGCCTGGGTCCACCAAGGTCCGGAGGAGAGTCGCCTGGAGAAAGCCGGGGGGTTCGGGGGTTGCCCTTGTGGGCTTGATGAGTTGAGGTTTCGGGTTTGGGATTTACGGTATAAAGTCTAGGGTTTAGGGCTTAGGGTTTGGGATTTACGGTTTAGAGTCTAGGGTCTAGGGTTTGGGATTTAGGGTTTAGGGTGTAGGGTTTAGGGTTTGGGATGTAGGGTTTAGGGTCTAGAGTCTAGGGTTTAGGGTTAGGGGATTGTGTAGGCTCTAGGGTTCGGGTTTAGGGTTTAGGGTTTAGGGTTTAGGGTTTAGGGTTTAGGGTTTAGGGTTCGGGATTGTCTAGAGGGTAGGGGCTTAAGGGTTAAGAGTTTTGGAGGGGGGACTTCCTTTCAGCGTTGAATTCCGGGTTCCCTAAACCCTAAACCCTAAAACCCTAAACCCAAAAACCCTGGACTCGATAATTGTTTCCCTAAAACGTTTCGGACTTTAGAGATTCGACCTTTATCGGGTTTAGGCTCCGGTGGAGGTCTTTTGGGTTCTGTGGCTCATCGGGTTCCCGCTAGGCGGCCTGGATTTGGGGTGGGGTTTAGGCTTTAGGCTTTAGGGTTTAGGGTTTAGGGTTTAGGGTTTAGGCTTTAGGGTTTAGGGTTTAGGGTTCAGGGTTCAGGTGGGGTTAGCTGAATATGGTTTCGGGATTAATCTGTTCGAGGGTATCGGGGTGCACTAGGTCGCTGAGTTGAGGGTTTGCCCCAGGGTGTGAGCTTAAGGGATTTGGGCTTAACCCCTAAACCAAAGACCCTAAGCCCCAAACGCTAAACCCCTAAACCCCTAAACCCCTCCCTAAACCCCGCAACCCCAAAACCTAAACCGCCAACCCTAAACCCTAAGCCTGAAACCCTAAACTCTAAACCCTAAACCCTAAACCCTAAACCCTAAACCCTAAACCCTAAGCCCTAAGCCCTAAGCCCCTAAACCCTTCAGCTTATGGTTTCGGGTTCAGGCTGTAGAGTTACTGGTGGGGTATAGGGTTTGGAGTCGAGAGGTGCAGGACTTAGGATCCTTGGGTCGGGTTTAGGGTTTAGGGCTTTGGGTTAGGGTTTAGGGTTTAGGGTTTAGGGTTTAGGGTTTAGGGTTTAGGGTTTAGGTCTGTTAAGGCGGCACCTGCATCCTAGCCCCTACTACTGGGTTCTGCAGTAATCTTAGGGATTAGAATGGGGTTTTGGGGTATATTATACTAGAGTTACTAGACCCATAATAAGGACCCCCCCCCCCCCCAAAAAAAAAAAAAAA